>APFE030988195.1:0-16381 GCA_000404065.3 Pinus taeda
CCCCAACAATTGGAAGAAAAAAGAGCAAAAGGGCTTGTTACAGTTTGTGATAGTAAATACACTAAAGGTCATAAGTGTGCTGAAGCAGAAATTATTCTACATAGATTGTGAAGAGAAGAAGAAAAAAGGAGCAAAGAAAGTCAAAAGAAGAGGATATACTCCAGGAACAAAGCCTAGATAAGAAAATGAATCCAACGATATCTTGTAATGCATTGGCAGGAATTACCAATACTCAAACCATCAAGATAGAAGGACAAATCAAGAAGAAAAAGGTAATAATGGTGATTGATTCAGGAAGTACCCACAATTTTATTCATTGTAAGGTAGCAAAAGAATTGAATTGCTTCCTATATCCAGCACCAGAGTGTCAAGTGATGATTGCAAATGGAGGAACAATAAATTGCTCTGGAAAATGCCATAATGTCAAGTTGTCAATGGGAGAATATGTATTGACTAGCCCAATGCTTTCCATTCCAATGGGAGGTGTTGATGTTGTACTAGGAGTCCAATGGCTACAACCCTTGGGTACGATATCTTTTAATTTTCAAGAACTTTTCATCAAATTTTCTATGGAAGGAAAGGAAGTTGAATTAAGGGGTATTGCAGGGAAACCAGCAAAGATAATCAGCGCTAATGGTATGACAAAGCTTCTAAAAAAGGAACAAAGAGGTGTAATTGCACAATTATGTTCGCTAGATGTTTCCACATCGGAATCATCTATTTCTCTAGATCTCCAAAAAGTCCTGGATAATCATTCCAAGGTATTTGAAACTCTTAAAGATCTTCAATTTTTTCATTAAATATTTCAAAGCATTCATTAATCATATTAAAGTGCCCTTTATATATATCACATCGCATTACCGCAATTGACAAATCATGCATAAGACAAATAACAATGCTCTATTCCCCATTCCCGATGCGATTGCGGGATCCCACACTGGACAATCCCGCAAACATTCACGTAAGCAATCCCGCAACAATATCCCGCATCAAACTATCCCACATCATGCATCCCACATTCTGTCCCGCCTTAAATCCCACCTCCCACTTTATATCCCACATCTCGTGATACGTCTCATGTTGATACCTCGAAAATAGCTCCTAACAGCGTTAAGTCTCAACTGCAATAATAGTCTCGGCCCCCGACGATTGCATTAACCTTAAGCCTCTTTCCCTTGCATTATCTTTCACCCAATTGTGTTAAGTCTCGACCCCGAATTTCCGGTTGTAATTGTGTTTTACAATAAGCCTGGTAAGATGCAATATATTATAAATTGGTTCTTAATAATATATCTAATCTAGTCCATTAGTGAAAGTATTGTGGAAGAGTGTAAAGTATTTCGTCTGGATGCGATTGTGATAAAGCCCTATGGATGCGATATTTTATAAATTACGGTGTTTAAGTTATCAGGTCCGCCTTTTGTAAAAAACATGAAAAATCAGTGTTAATGCTCTTTGTCTGTATTGCGATTCCGATAAGACAGAAGCCCAATCTAGATGTGATTTCATTGAGGGTCAATGGCAGAGGAAGAATCTGTCCCCTAGCTCACTTTTAATAGAAGAAAAGAAGCAAAAGGAGCCAACATTTCATATTTGTTACAACAGTTCTTAGAACCGATTGGAGGAATAATGGAAAAACCCGCAGTTCATCAAACAACAGGAGTAATAGAAATGTTCATTTAAGGTCTCAGTTACACCGAAACAACACTAGAAATCAACAAAATAATATTTTAGTAGTTTTGATCTATTTTAGAAATTTTTGTAATAAATCTTGAAATGTGTTTCAAGATATTTTTGGTAAAACATTGTATAAATATTTCATATTTTGAAGTATTAGTTGTTGGAAATTAGAGAGATATAGTTTTGGAGCTTGTACTCATCATGTTTTGTAGGAAATCAAAGGCCAGTTGTAGCTATTACTTAGGAATTCTTGTGTTATGAGTTTGGATAATGTTTTTCTTTTGTTAATAGTTTATATGAATGATAATTTTATCTCCTTTCCATATCTATTCTCTTTAGTAATTTTCGTAAGAGGTTTTATACATAATTTTTAAATTTAAGCTCTGTTTTGTTAGGAATTTCATGTTTATGTTACTTGTCTTCTGATAAATGAATGCATGCTTTTCATGCTCATTTTGAATCTTTTCTTTTCCACCCTACACTACACCGACAAAGTCCCAAAGTATCATAAAAACATACCTACCCTGCTCCTTCATATCTCTTGCAACTGAACCCTTGAGACCTGACCTAGTTCCTTGATTTTGATTCTTGATCCAACAAAACCTTAAAATATTTAAACCCTAGCGTTGTAATACTTAGCCTAATATCTTTTTCCCACTCCAGTGATTTGGTTGTGAGCTTTATAGAGAGAGCCCTCTCTAGTTTCGTAAGGTTAGCTGCTAAACCCTAAGTGGTCTGAGGTTACCTCCGTCGATCTCTTTATTAGTTTTGGGATATTATGGAGGATAACACACTCCTTATGTTGTATCTTAGGCATCAAATTACAAACAAAAACCATTTATTTCTTTACAAAGAGAAGGGTTCCCCTCAAAGGGACCTCATTAATACTTGAAGTCCTTTACGTGGGCCAAGGTATATCAACACTATGTGCCCATGCATAGATTGTGTGCAGTGGGCTTGCCTGGTAGCACTTGCATTGGAAAATTTTGCAAAACTTGTACACATGCATTTAACAATGGCCTCTATTCATTGCAAGATGAACTTCCAATTTTTTTTATTCATTAGGTATACCTTTACACCTTTAACTACGATTGCCAATTTACTGTATTCTTAGATAGCTCTATCGGAACAATAATTACACTTGCAACGTACAATTATTTTTACAAATAATTACACTCGACTAACACTCGAGGAGATAACTCGGTTACAATGAAATTCGGCTGATTAACGGAGATAAAATTCCACACGCTAACACTAGCAGCGGATAACTCGTTTACAATGAAATTCGGTTCATTAAAGGAGATAAAATTCCACACGATTCGAGCATGGATTATTAGTCGTCCGTCTTTGGATTTGTTTAAAACCGACTAAAATTTATAGACAAAATTTCTTGTCATGTGATTCTTTATGTTCTTATACAGTTCGTTTTACCTTTCTATTTTCCTAAGATGCTCCCTTTACCTAAGAGGTGTTTAATGTTTCTTAATATTTCATATTTAAAAATATGAAGTACTATCTTAAATACTAAATATATTATAATTATTTAAAATTGTATTGTACTTATTTATTTGTATTAGAATTATTCTAAAATGTAGGCTATTATCAATACAGCAAAGGAGTAATAGAGAAAATAATCTGGTGATGATAAAGTACACGTAATAATATTATAACAGAAAGAAAGGTAAAATGGAAAAACGTAGTTAAAAGTTATATGGAATCTGTAATTTAAATGGTTAATTAATTTTAGTATAATATTTAAATGTTATTTAAATTTAAATATTCAATTAAAAATATATAATATTTATTCTAGATTATAGATACTTTAATTAATAACAGACTATTAATATATTAATATTTACATTAACACATTGATAACATATTAATTATATATTATAATTAAATTTTTAGTGTAAATTATAAATACTTCAATTAGCAATAGAAATTTATGCATTTTAACATAGCTCAATATGTATTTTAGCATATCGATAATATGTTAATTATATATTAATTTATGTTAATTATAGTAGATCATGTTAATTATAGTCGTCATGAGTTGGCTGTGATTGATTATGGTTTATTGTAGTTGATATGATCAACCATAGTGAAGATGATCATCATCTTTATTCATAGTCATCCATCGACATCATGCCCTATGTGGCCATTGAAATTATGTTCAACTTGCCCATAAGAATCCATAGTCAACCATATCAACTAAGGTTGACATGGCCAACCATAGTTGTGGGCATCAAGTTTAATCATAGTCAAACATATACACCATGCTTATGATGTCCACACTGAACCACATACATCATGCATATAGTCAACATGAGCATATACATTACAACAATCATTAAAATTTATAATTTTAATAACATTATATATTATCTTTAATGCTTTTTTTCTATATAGTTCATGGACCCTAGAGATCAATTACCACTACATCCACATAATATTTATACCAGGAAGATTTGCCTGAAGGGACCACTTCCTGTCTGCTCAACCATAAAGCCTGAATCCTAGAGCATCGAGATAATTAAACCCGTGACCTCTCAATAACAAAGGTGCTTCAACAACAAGAATTTGACCAATTGAGTTAGCCCTCGAGGATATAATAGCTTTAATACTTAATATTTAATATAATTTTAATATTTAGGTTTTTCATTATTTAATTGTTAGTATAAATTTTATAATTGTTTTATAACACTAATCATTATGCTATAGCTTAGTGATACAACATTAATATTGCTTTAGCTTTATATTGTTGGTAGAATAATTTCAACATATTAGTAACAAAGATGTAACAAAGATAAAACGTCTGTGAAATTAGAAAAAGGGTGTCACAACGTGATAGAGAAAGCCATTATTAACCATGATTTACCATGCTTAACTAAGTCAACCACTACTCTCCCTTGGTTTATTGTTGGGAAACATGGTCCACCATGGTCATATGTGTTCGAGCATAGCCAACTATAGATATTAAGATGAATGATGGTCAACATAGTGAAGATGGCCAACTATGTTCAATCATGGTCAAACCATATACAAAAATGGTGTACATAGTTAACATGGTTGCTTAAGGTAAACCATTATTAATCATGGTTAACATGGTGAAGACGATTATCCCTTATCATCAAGGGTAAATTGGTTAAGCCATGTTCACCCATGGGTTACTGAGACTGACATGGTTGAGGATGGTTTACTAGGTTTAAGCATGGTTGACCATGATGTGTACGGGTGAGTAAGGTTGGCATACGAGGTTGATGAAAATGTAACATGTTCACCCATGGTTAACTATGGTTGACTTAGATCGACATGGCTCACTATGGTTGACCATGGATTACCATCTTTGACCATGGTCAACCATGATGTCTATGGGTAGCTCAGGTTCATATTCTAGGTGAACATGTAACATTTACTAATATGAATACATAATTGGAAATATGAATATGGTGAACATGGTTTACTAGGTTTGACCATGATGCCTATGGGTGGCTATGGTTGATGAAAGATGGCCATGGTTGATCATAGTTTGTCATGGTTGACTATAGTTCACCTTGGTTGAACAAATTTGATTATGGTTTACTAAGGTTGGCCATATTCAACCATAGTCAACTATGGTTGTCAATAATATAATATGGTCATCATGATCAACCATTGTCAATAGTGAACCATGTCAACTATAGCCAACCTTAGTGATAATCAACCATGGTTAAAAATAATTAGTAATAGTCAATCATTTTCAATTGTTGTCATCTTTAGTCAACCACAGTCAACCATGGACAACGAGGGTCAACCCATGCTTAAACATGCTCAACATGGCCATCCATGGTCACCTAAGATCAACATGGCTGAACATGATGAACCATAGTTAAAATAGTCAAGCATAGTCAACTAAGGTCACCATGGTTAAATACAGTCAATCATGGGCATCCATTGTCAACATGGACAACCTTAGTGTATTATAGAAAACTATGGTCAAATTGGTCAAACCATGTTCACCCATGGTCAACATGGTCAGACTTTGGTTATCATGTCCATCCATAGTCAACCACAGGAAACAATGTGCAACCATAACCAATCATAATTTACTATAGTTGTCTATAATTACATGTGGATAGCCATGGTCATGCATAGTGAACCATATGTTGACCATTATAAAACCTCCACAAGCATATATTGAACATATTTACTTATAGTCAATCACAGTTAACCATGGTCTACTAATCCTTCCCATATAAGCCAATGGTTGACTAACACAACCACATTAGCAAATGTAGATATACACCTAAATCATTTTTCACTTTTTATATGGCAATTAAAACATGAAAATAGTAAATATAGACATGTATCAATTACATTCACTAATATAGTTGTGTTAATTTAAATAGACATTCTATAAAATGTAATTATATTTATTTTAATTAAAAAATAAAAAATATAATTATATTTATTTTATAATGAAAGAATATAATGATGAGGATGATGGTGGTGGTTAACATCCACTAAGACCAAACTTTGGTCTATCGGACCTAAAGAAATGAATTATTTAGTTTGATTTAAGATTTTACTCCTATGCTCAAAAAGCTTGGAGAGAACCCTCTCGAGCTCACTATAATTTTGATCCTTTCAAGCCATGGTGTTTTAGGAACTTCCCAATGACCCATTTCACTATGGAGCTCATGACATTCGTTCTAGTATTAGCTATATTAATTTTATTCTTTGAGCTAGTTAAAACAGATAGATACTTTTGCTCATCTAGGGTGGGGTTGATAACCTCCTTATAGTATCGTAATTTTCTTTTAGCTCCTAAATCTTTCTCACACCACATTTTTTCTTTGAACTTAGAAGTAACAATATTTCTAATGTTATTAATGTTTTGCAATGCAACATTCTCGTCGATCTCCCAATGGTTTAACGAGGCCCTCTTGTCTTTATACCAACTTCATTTGGGCCTTAGGTGGTTTTGGCTGGAATTTAAAGCTTCTAAATATGTTAGAAAACCTACACAGATGAATCTAGCTAGTAAAGGTTGAACACACAACTTTGTAGAGCAAAAGCACTAAAAGAAAATCGAAGGAACAAAAGAATGATTCATTAGAATATAGGTTACAATGCTCATGATATAGCATTACTGGGTGAAGATCCCAAGGTAATGCACCATAGTGGTGATCAATGAGAAGACTCAACACCTACAACAAGTTTCGTAGATAACTAGCCAGTTGCGGAGTGAAAGAAGGAGCAAATCAGGGAGTAAATCAGGCAGAAGGAATCTTGCATGTAGTCCCATGCTCTAACTAAGATTCCGCATGTAGGTGTGTAGTAGTTCCAATGCCCCCCCTGAACAACACTTTGGGGAAAAATAGAAAATGGGCCCTGGCAACTAAGGCCAAAGATCACCCAAAACTCAATGCAACTTGTACTAAAATTGAGGAAAGAGGGAAAACCTCGTGGGAAAAATCCCCCTCAAAATACAATGTAATCAAAAGAAAAGAGGAAGAAAAGACAATTGCTAAGCAACTGTGTCCTTCACTCCAAGACGATCACGTAGAGAGTGAAACTTCTTCTCAGTGAATGTCTTGGTGAAGATGTCTATAGTCTATTCTACTAAAGGACAAAACCACAAATCAATGACTTGATCATGTACTAAGTCTCTGATGTAGTGCATATGGATCTCTATGTGCTTTGTCTGCTGTCGTTGTACTAGATCCCTGCAAAATTTGAGAGTGCTTTGGTTGTCACACCAGATGACATTGGGCTGGTGGAATTGGACGCGCAATTCAGTGAGAAAGTGTTGTAGCCATAGAGCCTAAATGGTGACGTTGGCTACTCCTCTGTACTCGGCCTCAGCTAAAGAGAGAGCAATAGTAGCCTGCTTCTTACTCGACCAACAGATAGGGCCAGATCCTAGACTGAGTGAATATCCGAAGGTGGACTTGCAATCAATGTTGTCTCCCATCCAATCAAAATCTGTGAAGCCAAGGAGATTCAATGCAATGCCTGCTACATAGTGAATCCTGAAGGTGATGATGCCCTGCACATATTGGAGGATGCACTTGCCAGCATTCCAGTGTAGCTCATGCGGCGCCTGTATGTATCTGGAAATTGTCCCTACTGCATATGAGAGATCTGGTCTGGAGTGGGTGAGGTACAATAAGCTCCCCACTAGCTGATGGTAGAGAGTGTTGTCAACTAATGGAGTGTCACCTCCATCCTCAAGGTGGACCCCAGACAGAAAAGGAGTCACTGCTAGCTTGCAGTCAGTCATGCAAAATCTCTTGAGGAGATCTCGTGCATACTTAGCCTGAGAGAGTTTGATGCCCGTGGCATCCTGGTTGATCTCAAGACCAAGAAATAAGTGTAATGGACCCATTTCCATCATCAAGAACCTATCATGCAAGGCCCTCTTGACTATAGCAATGGCTAAAGCCGAGCTACTGGTGATTAGGAGATGATCCACATACAAAACTAAGATAAGAAGAGAATCATGTGTCCTGAGCATGTAAACATTTGGATCAGACTTACATCTTTCAAAGTTTTGTGATAAGAGAAAAGAATCCATCTTCGCATACCAAGCTCTCAAGGCTTACTTAAGTCTGTAGAGAGATTTCTTCAGTGTGCAGACCAAAGATGAATCCTGAATGAAACCAGGTAGCTGCTCCATGTAGATCTCCTCAGATAGGTCTCCGTGAAGAAAAGCATTCTTCACATCCATCTGATGTACTTCCCAACCCTGGGCAGCTGCAATGGCAAGTGTAAGGCGTATGGAATCCATTTAAACCATTGGAGCAAAGGTCTCGTCAAAATCAATGCCATGCACTTGTTGGAAGCCTTTGGCTAGTAGCCTTGCTTTCCATCTAGTGATTTGCCCATCTGCAACACTCTTGGTCCTGTAGACCCATTTGCATCAGAAAAATTTCCTTCCTAAAGGAAGGGGTACCAGATCCCAGGTCTAGTTCTCGACGAGGGAGTTATACTCCTCCATGGTGGACTCCCAAGATAGATGCCTAGCAGCCTCAGCATAAGGTTGCAGATCAGAAGACTGAACCAAAAGACAATGCTAGGATGGCAATGGTTCAATGGTAGTTAGGACAAGAGGAGGCTCAATAAAATCTGAGTTAGTCCTCTGCAGATATGAATTATCCCCCACAAGACCATTTCTAGTAGCTGGGTGGTCTCGTGCATATATCTTACGTAATCTCCTTGTTCTTTGATTTATGACAGGGGAATACGATTCACTGCTGGAAGCTCGATCTGGGCTTGGATGTGGATCATCATTTGCATGCACTAGATTTGTATCTGAAGACTCTGTCTCTACATTTGCAAGCTCTGCCTCGGCATCTGCATGCTCTGTATTAGCATCTCAGTGTATTGAGTCATCATCTCAGACATGAGGTAGATAAAAGGTGTTTGCATGCGGTGATTGAGGTGCATGTGAGGGACTTTCCTCAAATTTGACACTTTGCTCAATGATGAGCTTGTCTGTAGAGGGAATGAGGATTCGATATCCCTTCACACCATCAGGGTATCCAACAAAGATGCACTCAATGCTCTGTGGATCAAGAGATTTCCTCTTTTCAGAGGGGATCCTAGCCCATTCTCGAGAGCTGAAAACATGGAAGTGGGTGACCTTTGGTTTAGTGCCGCTCCAAGCCTCAAAGGGGGTCTGATCCTTGATAGACCTATGATGAGATATGTTCTGGTAGTTAGCACAATTATGTGCTTCAGTCCATAGCCTATGAGGCAGTGACTTAGTATGCAACATGCAGGAAGCCATCTCTTTGAGAGATCAATTCTTTCTCTCAGCAACTCCGTTCTGTTGTGGAGTGTGTGGCACTTTGTACTGCAACTGTATGCTAGACTGAAGGAAAAGGTTTTGAAGTTCTGTGTTAACATATTCCCCCCCATTGTCTGTACAGAGGGCTTTGATCTTTCTCTTTGACTGTGTCTCAACTAGTGCTTTGAAATCTTCAAAGTGTGGAAAAAATTTAGATTTGTTCCTGAGAAGATACACCCAAGTATACTGCGAGAAATCATCAATAAATGTAAGAACATACCTTACTTTGTTGATGGAAGGATGAGGAAAAGGCCCCATAAGATCACTATGGATTAGATCTAGAGGTGAGGATGCTCTGTGAGTCTTGCCAGTGTCAAAATTTTCTCTAGGATCTTTGCCAAGGACACACCCTTCACAAACTGCTTTGGAGAAACTGATATTTGGCAAGCCTTCCACCATCTCATGCTTGCTTCCCTACTGCATATACCTATAATTTAAATGACCAAACCTCTCGTGCCAAAGCCTACTACTATCATCAGCATGTGTAAGCAATAAGGAGGATTTAGATTCAATAGATTCAGAAAATGTATACAGTCTAGGTCCATTGTTTACCTCACCATTGCAATTTTGGAGCTGCTATGTAGGTCATATATGTTCATTGCATCTGGAGTGAATTGCACTATCTTTCCAATGCTAGAATGAGTGATCTGATAAATTGAAAGCAGGTTTACCGAAAGTTTTGGAACATGAAGCACATCTTCAAAGCTTCCATGTAAAAGTTGCACTCTACCTTTTCCGGTGACCTTAATAGGTGAGTCATCTCCCATGAGGATGGGAGGTCCTTTGCATGCATCTAAAGAGGAATAGACTTCCTTTGCAACAACCATATGATGTGATGCACCAGAATCTATAATCGATGCATCAAAGGAAGAATTAATTGCAACTAAAGCATGAAAATTGTTACCTTTCCCATGTGGTAGATCCTCAGTTTTCTTCTTGGCACCCTGAGGGATGTGGTCCCCAAGGTTAGGCTTCTGAAGGATTTCTGCCATTTGTTCAATTTCTTTCTTCATGCAAGAGGATTCTGGATGGAATCCTCTTTGATAGTAGGTGCATCTGTTTCCTTTCTTCCCTTTCTCATTTCTTGAGCTAGAGGAGTCATTGAAGGGCTTGGTATACCCTTCCTTCTTTGGATGGGAATGCGCTTTTCCCTTATCTTTTTGCTGCTGATTTTTTTGATTTGAATCAGATCTGTGATTTTTATTGTGGCTACCATCTTGCATAGCAAGTGCATGTGCTTTTGGAGGTTTGATTTTCCCCATCCCAATGAGTTTATCTTGCTCAAAAATAACGGACTCCATAAATTCTTTGAGAGAAGGTATAGTGTAGGATTTATCTGCTGCGAGCCTTACTGAATGAAATGTAGACACAAAGACGAAGTATTTTGGTCTGACCTTTGACATAATAGAGAGAACTTGGTGACTCTCCTCCTTGGATTTGTCAATTCGACAACCCTTGAGTCGCAACAATAGATCATTATATTTGGTGAAAAAGTCTTGAATTCTGTCATAGTTCCGTGGATCCAATGACATCAACTCCACTTCGAGTAGATGTCCTTTCATCTCATCCTATTTCCCGTAGAGTTCTTCAACCTTTTTCCAAATCTCATTGGGAGTATTGCAGGCAGAGAGATGAAACTATAACTCTGGGGAGATGCACATGCATATGGATTCGTGGGCCTCATCCATGTGGTTGAGGTACCTGGATTTCTTTATGGCTAAAGTGGGTTCCACTTCTGCAGCCATGGTAATCCTGTACAACCCTTTTTGATGAAGGTATCGAGCCATTTGGTCCTTCCATTAGTGATAGTTGTACAGTGTTAGGATCGATGCTTTGGGAAACTCCATTTTTCTATCCATTTCTGATCTCCAAGGTGTAATACCTGCAAAATAAAGTACTGGTGCACATTTTATCTAGCAACCTGTGGGCTCTGATACCATGTAAATGTGTTAGAAAACATGCACAGATGAATCTAGTTAGTAAAGGTTGAACACACAACTTTGTAGAGCAAAAACACAAAAAAAATTGAAAGAACAAAAGAATGATTCATTAAAAAATAGGTTACAATGCTCATGATATAGCATTATTGGGTGAAGATCCCAAGGTAATGCACCATAGTGGTGATCAATGAGAAGACTCAACACCTACAACAAGTTCCGAAGAGAACTAGCCAGTTGTGGAGTGAAAGAAGGAGAAAATCACGGAGTAAATCATGCAGAAAAACTAACCAGTTGCAGAGTTAAAGAAGGAGAAAATCAAGGAGTAAATCATCCATAAGGACGGTTGCATGTAGTCCCATGCTCTAACTAAGAGTCTGCATGTAGGTGTGTAGTAGTTCCAACAAAGCTAGCTTAGGAAGTCTATGGTCTCCTATGTGATTGAGTTTGTGCTTATACAACAAAAGCCTAGTCATAGCTAGGCTCTCTATAGGGGAAAGATCCACTTCTATAAGGAGAATAAGATAGGTTTATTGCTTTTAATTTTGAGGTTATACGTTATAAAACACTTATGGATTTGATCAATCTTTTTCAAAGATTCTGTAGAGATGGTGCAACCCCAAACCTCAATTTTTCTCTAGGATTCTCTAGAGATGGTACAACCCCAAACCTCACATCCATATTCACAGCCAAATTTTAATAAGAATTATGAGTAAACCTATAAACCCTCTTTTATTTATTCTAAATTTTCTTAGAACCACTAAATAGTTGCTTTAACGAACTTTTATCTGTTATATGCGTGTACAAGATTTGAGACCATAACAAAGCTAGCGAGGAATAACATTTTCATTAATTTAGTAAGTCATGGGCTGGATTGTAATTGTTGTGAAGTCATTGTACTGATCGACTGGATTGTAATTTATGTAGTGGACAAGCCTCGGAAGACTATAATCTTATTGGTTTAGACATAACTGATATAGATTGGGCTGGGGTAAACAAATTGAAAACGTCAAAACTGTTTTTGGGATAACGTGTAAATTGATGTGAGAGAGAGGGATTCGAGGGTACTGTTTAAGAAAAAAGATCAAAGGTGATGTGCATTACATATTCCTTAATGGAAATGCCACAGATATTTGCAAAAGTCAGCATAGTTGTTAAAAAGAACAATGTTTTACCAACTACAGTTGATATTTCCATAGTGGTAGGTGGTTTTGTAACGTGCGAAGGAAGGGTTTCTCTCATTGTTAAAAATTTTGACATGATGTAGTGATTTTTTCCAAAGTTAATGGCAGAGTGTGCGAAACACTCATTGTTAAAAATTTCGATATGCGGTAGTGATTTTTTCCAAAGTTAATGGCAAAGTGTGCTAAATAAGTTCTGCTCTATGTTAAGAAATATATGCGGTAGTCATTTTTTTCAAAGTTTATGGCAAATTATTCGATCCATTATTAAACGACCACGTTCCGCGCGTTTCGTTTTTAAATTATCCATCGTGTGACGTTATAATATTTTGTTGGCGTTGAATTTATACGTGGCTTTACCCCGGATTTTTCTGTTGGAATTGTTGGGTTACGTTCCGTGGGAGTTGTTGGGGCTGGAAATGTTGAACGGAACGGTAGATTTTAAGTTTTTCTTCGTACGATTAAAAGTTCCGTATGGAGGGAAATGTTTTATTTTCCAACGTCTAGAATATAGGTAAGATTGAATTGATTTACAACGATAGCGTAGCGAACTTTACAAGTCCATAGTGAATTATCAACGATAAGGTAGAGAAAATAGCAAATTTGAAATGAATTATCGTTCCGTATCGGGAGGGGACTATTTTTTTTCCAAAGTATATAATATAACTAAGATTGAACTGAACAACAAATCTGGGGTGAATTATCAACGAGAACGGTGAGAAAAAGGCAAGATTCAGATAAACCATCAACAACAGACTGAGGAAATGTCAAAGAGATATATATCAACGCTAATGTTTACCGTTTTGATTCCATGGACTGTGTAGATTGATTTCTATGTGCTTGGTTTGATTATCTCTACAATACTATGGCTACGATAGCGTGTGATAATCATTTTCTAGTGATGGATGGAAAATCCAAGCGAAAGGGCTTATAAATAGACTCAAACACACTCTGAAATCGAACCACATCTTAAAAAAGAGTGAACGAGTCGAATTCCTTGTGAGAAATATGACGATGATAAGGGTTGTGAATTTTCGTGCATGGCTTCTGCTTCTGTTCATCATGCTAATGATGTTGAGCAGCATATCCTCTTCTCAAGCAGCGACAACACCCTCTGGTATGAAAATATTGGATTAATGTCTCTTTATATAGTTAGCTGATGATATGATTGAATTATATAGTTGATGGTTTGATATGATATGATTGAATTAATGGCTTCTTGTTTGTTTTGTCTTGTTGGGCTGTGATGATTTGCAGGTTTTCCGTTTGTGTTTATGACTATAGATGCGGAGAAAGCAGCCACAAGAAAATATGATTACATTGTCGTTGGAGGAGGAACGGCCGGCTGCCCCTTGGCCGCAACGCTGTCTACCAAGTATTCAGTTTTGGTAGTGGAAAGGGGAGGATCTCCTTATGGAGATCCCGAGATTGAGAACGCCGATGCTTTTGGAAAGCCATTGGCTGAGACCGACAATTACACTTCCATAGCGCAGACCTTTATTTCAGAGGATGGAGTGAGTAATGTGAGAGCGAGAGTTCTGGGCGGTGGAACTGCTATCAATGCGGGCTTCTACAGTAGGGCGGGCTCCGAATATGTTCGTAATGTGGGATGGGACGAGCGACTTGTAGAGGAGTCGTATGAATGGGTGGAGAAGCAGAATGCCTTCAGACCGCATCAACTGTCGCCTTGGTCTTTGGCTATCAGAGATGGCCTCCTGGAAGCAGGGGTTCTTCCATACAATGGATATACGTTGGATCATTTGGATGGAACCAAGATAAGCGCCTCCACATTTGACAGCAAAGGCAAAAGACACACAGCAGCAGATCTTCTCAGGTCAGCCAATCCCGACAATATCGTAGTCCTTCTCAATGCTACCGTCAGCAGGATTCTCTTCGAAGGTAATTCATTTAGACACAGGACATTGTTTCTACGTTTTATATTTCTCCACCACATTACTGACTTTTCACACCTTTCCTTGCTAACATATTAACGTAAGTTTCAATTATTTATAATCTGTATTGGAATAATAGCTTTACATACAGATCTGTGAATATAGATTGAGTGTTTTGAGGATGAATTATTGTATCATGCAAATTTAGATTGAGTGTTTTGATGAATTGTTGGATCATGCAAATATAGATTGAGTGTTTTGAGAATGAATTGGATCATGCAGAAGCGAAGGATAGCTCCTCTCGGAAGCCGAGAGCCAGTGGAGTTGAATTCATGGACCGCCATGGTCGGTCTTATCAAGCTTTCCTCAATGAAACGTCAAGCTCCGGCGAGGTAATCCTTACTGCGGGAGCCTTAGGCAGTCCCCAGTTGCTCCTCTTGAGCGGAATCGGCCCATCCGAACATCTAAAAGAATTCAATATTCCTCTAGTTCTAGATGCGCCCATGGTAGGCCAAAGGGTTCAGGACAACCCGCGTGCATCCGTAAACTGGCTATCTCACCAATTCTACACCATACAAGTAGTGGGTATCCTTAAAGCCTCTCAAAATTACATCGAGTCGTTGAGCACCTTCGTCAATGGCACCCTATCCTTCAACAAAAACAACGTTTATAGAGAAGTCATTTTTGAGAAGCTGGCATTTCCCTTATCCAGAGGACAGCTTCGTTTGCGTAGTACGGATCCCCGAGACAACCCATCTGTTCGTTACAACTACTATTCTCACCCTCTCGATCTCAAGAGATGCATGCATGGCGTGAGGGTGATCGATAAACTCCTCAACTCACCGTCTCTGCATAGATTTAATGCTAATTCCACTCATGACTTCAACTTCACTGGGCAGCCGCTACCAAAGAACATGTCGGATGATGCGGCCGTGGCTCAGATCTGCCGCGATACGTTGAACACAATCTGGCATTTTCATGGAGGATGTGAACTTGGCTATGTGGTTAACCAGAAATATCAGGTCAACGGAGTTGAGGGTCTCAGGATTGTGGATGCCTCAACATTCACAGACGGTCCTGGAACCAACCCACAAGCCACTACCATGATGCTTGGCAGGTAATAACAATAATATTCCTCATATTTCAGTAGGGATTCTATTGCTCTTTTGTAGCTATGGCATACAGAAATAGATCGGTATGATAAATATATTGCTAATGTTGTGGACGCAGGTACGTTGGAATGAAGATTATTCGAGGATGGAACTAATGAAGGGAGCATCAGAGCTGCTTCATTGATATTAGCAGAAAAATGGTAGTTTAGGTATTCTCTTTTATTGTTTACGTTAATAAGGAGTCTCGAGAGCCGCGATGTGTGTTGTAAGATTCTTCACGCAGAAGAAATGGTAGTTTAGGTATCCTATTTTATTGCTTAAATTAATAAAGAGTCTCGAAAGCCGCCGCGTGCGTGATTACTTATATCCGCCAGTGATTTAATATTATTTAATAAAGATTCTTTAGCATATACTCACTTTATTATGTAGTGTATGAAATTAATTTTATCATTCAATGGGTTATTCTCGATAGAAGATCACATTGCATTCTTCAAGCCTTGTCGCATTAAATTCGATATCTCTGGGATAGATTGATGTGCATGTAGCTTCATAGCTTCATATATGTTTTACTTATTTATTTTTAAATATAACGATGAAGCATATATTTATTTGGAATGAATGGTTTTTAAATTAATTATTATAATTAATATTCATATTATTATTATATAAAAGGTTAGTTAGTTTGAATAATATATGTATATCTAAAAGTTAGATTTTTATAGTTTGATTTTCTGTGGAGACAATT
>APFE030988196.1:2546-26688 GCA_000404065.3 Pinus taeda
TTTACATTTATATATTTGATATGATTTATAGTGAGAAAAGGCTAGTTTATAATTTAAATACATAGATAGCTATGAAAGATATGCATTTCCAATTTTATTAAAAGAATAGCTAAACAAGAGACATTGAAGACCATACTAGAATCAAGTCTATGGTATTTAGATATTTTGCATTTTTTTTAAAGAGAGGAGGTACATTTCTAAAGAATTATAGATAGAAATTGATTATGTGTGCTAGTTGAGGAACTCGCTGTATAACCTTGTCATCATTGAAAACATCATCAATCACTTCAAGCAATGCCTATTGTGTATGAACAAAATTATTCATCCCACTTTCCTATATCTTTCCAATAAGGGATGTTTTCCTCGAAAGGAATTTGTAGTATAGGAAGGTTATGCCCCTACAAGGTAACAATTAATTATCTTGCATGTTCAATTGTAAACCACTTCAAGTCACCATCATCATCCTAGATGGAATTAGTAGTATATGAAGACACGCTATAGTGTTATATAAAAAGTATAAAATTAAAAAAAAATATAAACCTAATGATGAAGAAAATGTGTTAATAGTTTTTCCAAAAAAAGAAACAATGGATCATCTCCTATTATAATAATTCAATGTTTCATAGAAAGGCAATCACTAAGAAGAGTAGAGAGACAACACAAGAGAAAAACATTTTGTGGGAAACTATAGAAGTCTAGAGTGTTTCATACTCCACAAAATACTCCACAATACTTAATGACCCATGTATTTTTCATTCTACTCTCATTTGTTTAAGAAAAATGTTATACTCCATATTCTTGTAAGGTTTTCACATAATTGATTTCATAAGATAATTATCACTTTTATGGTGTTTTTTTTAATGGAAATTTCAGTTAAATTTTTTCAATAATTATAGAATTAGTATATTGTGTTTATTTTTCTATTAAATTACTATAAATACAAAAATATAAATACAAAAATAATGCTAAAGATTTAAAAAATAATATGAAAGATTTTTATAAGAAGAAAGTTAGAAGAGGGAAAATTTACAGATTCAGAGAAAGTACACTGCCCTATCCAGACTGCTCGTTTCAAATGGCTTTATCAGGCTTAGATAGGTTCCCACAAGTTCCTTCCTCCTCATCACATCTCTAACAGCAACAAAATGTCAGAAATCCCGGCTTTCGTTTTGTATTGAGTGTAGGGCTCCTTAGCCCCCGTTTGGTATTCAGTGTAGGGCTCCCACGCAGACACTGCTTCTAACTTGAGCGGTGTAGATACAGAGCTGACATTTCTTGCAGAAAACAACAAGTACTGCAAACCCATTATTAAAAAGAAAATGCATTTCCACTATGCTATCATCTTGAAAATTTCGTTGTACTCTTTCAACTGTCTTTGATGCACCATCATATATGATAAATTATGGAGATCATAAATTTATTTTTTACAGAAGTTTTTGTGTATAGTATATCCATTTTTCATATTGTAACAGTAAACAAAACTTTGTGTATTTTCAGGTGCGGTTATGAATTTCGTTATAAATGTGCGCTTCCATGGAAAGATAATTCTCATTATCTTCTAAATATGCTACTAGATTTGAATCGACAACATGTAATATTAGCTATGGAAAAAGATGGCGATGATTATTACGATATATATTTGGAAATTCAAAATAAGAATGAGAATGGTTTATTTTTATATTTATTATATAAAAAATTATAATTGACTTGTGAATACATCTTTTTTCTTTATTAACATTGAAAATTTATATAATTTTAAATTATAATCTGAAAAAATAAAAATAAAAAATTATGTAGTTTGTCCAAGAAAGGTTGAAAAGATGTGTCTAGTTTTCATGTTTAGAATTATTTTTTATTTTTATTTGATGAGATATTTAGTAATGGTTTGATTTTTATAGTTTTTAAAAAATATTTCAATGAACTTTTTAGGTACTTCTTTAATTTTTTTGGTTATGGTACATTTAAGAAAATAAATAGTTAGTTTTCTGTACTTGACATGTTCATATAATAATAGGTATTTGCATAAAACTACTTCTACGATTATGTATATGGATCTTGTATGTGTTAAGAATGCATATTATTTATAAAAAGAAGTTCCTTTGTAGGAACAAACTTGTTTATGGACTTACAATATTGTTGATATTATAATTTGTTGGTGAGAAAATTTGTTTATTATTATGGTGAGGCATGGGTATGCCTTCAAACACTTCTCAAACTCATTTAGGGAAATCCATAAATCATATAGGTAAGACATTTACTTCCACTTCACTAAAAATAAGTCTCTCAGCTTCAACTTCAACTTTGATGTTCTAATAGTATGTACAGATTTTTCCTATCCTCTCATCTCAACTTTGACATAAAATTTTAGACAACATGTAAAAAACAACTTTACTTTCACTAGCTTTTATTTCAAACTTGTGCTCCTTCAAACCCTTCTCAAACTCAAACTCATTTAAGGGAATCCATAAATAATATAGGTAAGACATTGACTTCCACTTCAGTAAAAATAAGTCTCATAAATGTTTAAGCTTAAGCTTCAACTTTCATGTTCTAATAGTAAGTACAGATTTTTCCTATCCTGTCATCTCAACTTTGAGAGAAAATTTTAGACAAATGTAAAAAATAACTTTACTTTCACCAGTTTTTAGTTGTGTTCACCACTATATTAGTATTGATATTGCCATTTGGAAAAGCATACTTATCCAAAAAAATGTGATGTGGTATTCATCTTGTATAGAGAAAAACAAGCAACTATATATGTTAGTCCTAGGTACAACACAAAGGTTCAATGAAATTTTGGTGGATGAAATCTCTCCACAACTTCCACATGGAATATTTTTAGGTTCTCCCCCTTGGTGGGAGCGACATAGAGTAAATGAAATTATATCCTCCATCATATAAAAGATTGGGGTATTCATGAGAAGCAATAAGAAATGAAGTTAGATGCCCAAAACAAAACATGAATAAAAGAACAAGTGAACTAGTGAGAAGAAGATCAAAGTGAGAAATAAGGAATAAGGAATGAACACATACTAGGGGAAAGAAGCAATGGTCACCACTTAACTTGTTTGAGACAACTTTCTATCCAAGACTATTAAGCCCACCCATGCATAGGAAACATGTCAAGAGACTAAAAGATTTTTTTATTTTCCCACCTTTCTTGGAATTATTCTTAGGAAGTAGACAAAATTTCATCTTTCAACTTGCTAAAAACTTAGGTTTTTTCAAAAAATGTGTTAAGGCAATAAGGTAGAGGACTTAAAAGAAGGCTAGGGAAACACAAAAAAAATGATAGGCAAAACATTATAGCGACTCGAAAGGAAGATAGAATGGCCACACAATAGCGAGCTCAGTAAGAAAATAAAAATATCAATTAAATATCAAGTAAAGAGAATCATTGGTAAGTACTTCAATTTTTAGAAGGCAAGCTAAGCCAAGAGAATTTTCCCATGCACAACAAATATGTCACGAGAACAAAAACATTTTGGGTTTCTTGCCTTCCTTAGGATGAGTGGGATATATTAAATGAAAAACCATCCTTCAACATACCATGAACTTGGGGTTTCCTAGACAAGTTTCACAACAAGAAAGATGATACTCAAATTAAACCTTAATAAAGGAACAAGACAAACAAAAAAACAAAGATCGAAGTGAGTATAAAAGAATAGGGAATGCCCGAACAAGGGAGAGATTAGTAAAATCACAAATATATTTTCAAATAAAGAGAAGAATTGGTCATGACTTAATTTTTTTGAGAACTAGGAGCCAAAATTGGAAAGCTCACCTATGTACAAGAACTATATGATGAGACCAAATGAAATTTAGGTTTCATATCTTACTTGTCACAAGTGACAAGTAAATGAAACACCATCCTTGCACATATAGAAAATATAGGGTCACAATAGTAGTGTGTTGTGTTTAATGTATTTACACTTCTAGTTACAATGACTACAATATACTATAGTTATAATTTATTTTTGGAAGAAAGTATCTTTTTATGTGAATATTGGTGATAAACAAGTTGATTGTTGGTTTTCTCCACATTTAATTTATGGTCGTCTTTGGGGATATTTTTTTTCAACTTTTCGTTTTTCCTTTACTCAATAACATGTGCATTTTAGTGTTTTACAAGGCCCAATTTTCAATGATTTATAGTGGTTAACAATATAAATTTGCTAGTTATTTTTTTGAAACTAAATATATTAAATTAAAAAATGATAATGTTTACATTATGTGATTTGTAAATTGACAAGTATATACCACTACACAATTATTCACAAAATATCTAATAATATTATGCTTGAAATAGAAAATCTATACAATGAGGCTATATTTTTCCTTAGATTTATGGAATTATTAAGTTATTATTTATAACTAATACACGCAAGATATAAAAATGTAAGAAAGAGATAAAAAAACAACAATCACTCACAAACCACTATAAAAAATTGATATTATCTAGGATACCCTTATGAATAAAATTGAGCTAGAAGGTAACGCTTCACTTCTCTATATCTTCGATTAGAAATGGTTGGATGTACAAAAAAGTGAGACCTATAGTGAGTGGGATGCTACAGTGCAAAAAATCTCTCTTTTCTCTATCTTTATCCACTCTCACCTACTGTATTCATCTATGGAAAAAATTTCACTTGAATAGAGTGGAACCCGTTTTGCTTCTAGTGGATCAGTTATAACAAAACCAAATAGCCTACTAGTGATTAAGTTTCACTCCTTCAACACTTAAAAAGAGTTATAATATTGACACTTCTAGAATTTGCTTCATCGTTGTCACATGGATAACCCTTATTCCATGGACAGTAGGGGTTGGCATGGAATCTTCTTAAATCATGGTGGTCAAAACATGAAGGTTAACTTGTAGGCGCCATAACTTTGGCATAAGAAATCCTACTGAGGTGATTCTTATGATGTTGGAAAGGTACCAATGTGTCTAATAGTCCGTGAAACACTTAAGTGGAAAATTTTCATATCCCCAAATTTACATTTAATACCTCAAACTATTTCTAGAAGGTTTTAAACCATAATTCACCAAATTGGTACCCTCTAGTAAAATTGGTTTTATGAGCTAATTCCTCTACATTTTCCACTTTGAAAGCAGCAATAGAGATGAAAAATATAATAAACTAATTTGTATCATCATTGGTTTTATTTTAAACCATGTATAAATGGATTTCTTTCAATAATCAAGGAATCACCTAAGGATTAAAAGAAATGTCAATATTTGTAATTGCCACTACATAATTGGAAATAAAACTAATAATATACACATTGTTAGTTGCCACAAATCAAACAAAAGGTTAAAAACCTAGAAACACATTATACTACATGCCTCTTAGGTTAAATGTCATTCTATAGGTTAGGGAGGTAGATGGTTGAATTCTAGATTGAACTATGTAAACTATTTGTGATCCTTGAAACTTTGAAAAAGCTCAATGTGTACACCCCCTACCCTCCTTCTCTCTCTATCTACTCAATAAAATTTTTGCCTTCAACTGAGTTAATAGCTTGATCAAGCATGGAACCCTTGATCAATGTTATATATTGATTAGGGTTTGTTTAACTTGACCAATACCTTAATCGAGGTTTTAAAAATGTGTGAAGGACACTGATAGATCGATTTGTTATATTATCTATCAATTTTTTATACCTCATCAACTTAAAAATTACCCATATTATGGTCATAATTTTACTATTTTTAGATATCCCATTGCCAAAAGACAAGGCTAATTTTCGTGGATTCACTTGTATGGATATTGTCGGTAATATTATTAATCTTGTTGTCAATTTTGATGACATGCTTGGTTACAAATAGGTTTACAAGATATTTGGAGAACTATTTAGGATCCTTATTACAATATTGTTTAGGAATCAATCTATATAGGTATGGCCTTGAGAAAATGTTCATTTTATATAGAAATGGAAATGATGAGGTTAAACTATCCTTTAAAAAGGTGTCTTTTCTTTCCCTATATTTGAGAGCTCAATTAGGAGATTTGGTATGGATATAAGGAAAATAGTTACTAGGGAAAAGGTTTCCTTGAAATATTCTTGTGGGATCCCTCCATTCCCTCTAAAATATCTAAAAGGAGGTTAGTTCAACCCCTGAGTTAAAAGAGTGGTTAGTAGCCCCAAGGGACTCCAATAATTTGGAACCCATAAACTTTCCATCAACAAAATGCTTTCAATAGACTATGCAACTTAATAACCTAACCCATTTATATCTCTATCCATATAGAAAAATTGGAAATAAATTATCCCACCCTCCTATATCTTTCACATAGGGTTTGTTTTCCTCGAAAGGAGTTTTTAGTGTGAAAAGGTTGTGCCCATACAAAGTAACAATTAATTATATATTGCATGCTCAAGTGGAGATTTCATCTACTCATCATCATTGTGCTATGTGGAGTTAGTAGCACATGAGAACACACTAGTGGTATATAAGCATTAGAGAATAAAAAAAATATAAACCTAATGATGAAGAAGGGGTGTTAATACTTTAGCTAAAAGAGGGAACAATAGTTCATATGCTATTATAGAAACTTGATCACTAAGAATAGTAGAGAGAAAACAAAACAAAGGAGAAAAAATGTTTCATTGGAGATTATAGGAGAGTAAAGTGTCTCATAGCTCTACAATACTTGATGATTTTTGTATTTTTCCTTCTACTCTGATTTGTTTAAGAAGAAACATACACTAGTTCATACTATTTTTTTGGTTTCACATACTTGGTTTCTTAACGTAATTATTATTTTTATGGTGTTTCTTTTCTACAATAGTTACACATATTTTTCACTAGTCAAATAATTTTTATAGTGTGTTATTTTCCTATTAAATCACTTTAAATACAAAAATAATAAATTCACAATAAAGCATAGATTCATATCAATAGATCTAAATTTATGATTTGTATTGGCAAGATGAACCATAAAATATAAGAGGTTGCTTATAGAGAATATTGATATCATAAATATTTTCAATAAGCATTAGTGTGACTTGAGTGATGTATATGTTTATTTGGCTAAACAAATTCTAAATTTAGGGGAAAATTTATTAATTCCTCAAATAGATGGAATTCATAATCATAAATAACCAAATAATATTATTGAACATTAAAGGTATTAATTTTTCCTTCACCCGTAAAAATATTCCCATAGATGACTTTATTGTAACATTGAATATCGTATTAGGGACCTTCCTCATAAGTTTAGGGATGTTATTAGGAAATATTGTGCTATAATTCTTATGAAGGCTAAGCCTTCCAAAAGAAACATTAGCAAAGAATAATGTATTTCCCTTAAATCCCTAAGGGATAACCTAGACATTGTCATCCTTAAAGCTAACAAAGGTGGGGTCGTGGTCATTTTAGATAAATCTCATTATGTTAACAAAATGATCGACCATGTTTCTAATAAGAGCAGTTACATCAAGATTAATAAGAATCCCATTAATTTAGTCACTAAATAAGTAATGACCACCATTAAATTGAATAATTCCCTTACACCTCTCTCTAAAAAACTTATTTAAAGCAGTTCCCTCACCCCAAAAATTTATGGGCTTCCAAAAAGTTCATAAATTTGGGCTTCCCTTGAGACCTATTGTTAGCACAATAGATAGGCCTACTTATCTTCTTACTAAATTCTTTGCTCAAAATCTTAAACATCTTGTTGCTTGCACTGATTCCTTTACTAACGACTCTGATTCATTTGTTATATAATTGAATGATATTAGGGTGGACCTTCAAGATTTGTTAGTATGTTTTGATGTTGTTTCCCTTTATACCAAAATCCATATTCAAGAGGTCATTGATGTCATAAATGTAATCACTCATACTCACAATGCCAAATTAGTTGGCCTATGCCTCACCTCAACTTTCTTCCGTTTCCAAGTTGATTCCTATGAAGAATCTTGTGGGGTTGCAATGGGTTCCCCTATTTCCCCTATAGTTGCGAACTTATTCATGAAGGATTTTGTGACCAAGAATTTAGCATTAACTCAATTTAAACCTAAAAAATAGAAGAGGTTTGTCGATGATACTTGCCTTATTAGGCCCCGTGGACACAAGAAATTAGATTTGTTTCTTAGCCACCTTAATTCCCTATGAGACTCCATGAAATTCATGATGGACGTTGAGGTGAATGGGTGTCTTCCCTTCCTTGATATCCTCTTCTCTATAATGAATGATGGTTATGTTTCTCACCAAGTTTTCCACAAAAAAATTCACACGGAACAATATCTTTTTGCTACTTCTCATCACTTTCAAGTGTAAAAATTTGGATTTCTTAGCACTCTTACAACGGGTGCTATCAGAATTTCTGACAAGAACCACCTCGAGAAATAGAAATCTCATCTTCTTAAAGTATTTTAAAATAATGGATATAGAATAACTCAAACACTCAAAGTCTTTCAAAGAGCTTGTAAATAATCAAGGGTTAAGAATACTAGTGTTGATCCCGTCTCTAAGGTTCAACATCGATTTATCCAAGGGACCACGAAGATGATTTTGCATATCCTTAAAAAGAAGAGAGTTTTTCGTTGAGCCCTCTTAATACAATTAAAAATTCTCTTAGATCTGTTAAGGACCTTGTAGACCCTAAAGACATGAAAGGTTTCTACTCAATCCCTTGTTGTTAGGTCCCTATTCTACTAGTGATTCCCTCATTACTATTTTCATTGTATCCCTTATTATTATCGTTGTGCCCCTATTGTCCCCATATTGTTATTATTGTGCCCCATAGAATCCCACTATTATTATTTTTGTGTCTTTATATTATTATTGTTAGGTCCTCTTGGTTATATTGTGACCCCTTAGACTCTTATATATAGAAAGGAGGTTTTGTCATTTGTATCATCCAAGAATTGTTCATTTGTGTAATGTAAAGGAGGTTGCCCCCTCAAAGAGGCTGAATTCTAAGGCGTTGATCTATCTTTTTATTTTTGTGAGCTGGTTTCCTCACATTTGGTATGAGGGCTTTGTATTCTAGGGTTTTGCTGCTCCAAATAGGTCACTGTGGAATTATTGCTATAACCTTTATTTTGTGATGTTTGAGAAGAGAAAAAAAAAACCCTTTTGAGACAAAATCGTGCTGAAACTTGGGTCCAAATATCAAAGCTTGTGTCGCTATAATTTCAGAGATATGATATGAGGAAGTGAGGGTTTTTACAAGCTCCAAAATTTAAGCAAAAATAGGTCATCGTGGGATTTTCGCTATAACTATTTCGCCACAAAGTTTCAGAAGCTAAAACAAAAACCCATTTGCGAAGCAGTCAGTTTGAACCTTGGCTCTAATTTTTAGATCCTATCTTGCTATATTTTTGAGAATATAGTCTGAAAAAGTTAGGGTTTTTGCAGACCCCCAAATTACATTCCAAATATATCACATGGGAAAATCATTATAATTGTCTCTCTAAGCATAATATTGAAATTTTGTAAGTTACAGAAAGAGGATGGACAATAGTTTCTTGGATATATTTGTTAGATCCAAACATAAAACAGTGACACGTGGCACTTCATACAAGTTCGCTCTTATGAAAAGGTATATAATCATGTCATCTTGGGAGATTGTGCATAAATTTTTTTAGAGAATCCAAATTCGATGAGACTACTGGCATTGGAAAGAGGACACAGAGGGCTACAACAGGTCGCGATTTCAAAACTAGAGATTGAATCACAGAAATACATCAGATTCAATATCAGGCTCCTACAAAGTGGAAAACAAAAGTTGTGTAGTTCTTTTTTTTTCAATTTTTTCATAAGCTTGGTTTGAAAAAGTAGTTTGAAGGAATTCAAAGGGCATAGTGAAGCATTATTATTAGTAATTGAAACCCCGAAGAAAGAAAATGAAAACACCTAGTAAGTAACCTCAAAGCTCTGGCATGACTCATGAAGAAGAGTAAGAAATGCAACATGATATATGAAAATTACCAGACCAAGTACAACAAATGTCACTGTCACAAAAAGTAACAGAAGCTAATATAGATTATTTAAAGAAAGACATAGAAGCTAAGATGGATGGTTTAAAGAAATACATGGAAGCTAAGACGGATGGTTTAAAGAAAGGCATAAAATCTAAGATGAATGACATTGAAGATAAGATGAATGGTGTGGAAGCTAAGATGGACGGCGTGGAAGCTAAGATGGATGGCATGGAAATTAAGGTGGACGATTTGAAGACAGATTTGAATACATGCATGGAATATTTGAAGACAGATTTGATAAAGTTTCTACAAGAAATGCTTACTAATGGTGAAAGGGTAGAAAAGGAAACTCATGATGAGAACAAAGTAAATGTTAATCATGATTTCATAGACTTTAACATTGGAACAAAGAACCACCATGTTCCAAAGATCGATTTGAGGGAGTTTGATGGCAAGGATCTTGAAACATGGATACTACAAATGGAGCAATTTTTCGATCTGCGTAATGTGCAAAACACACAAAAGGTACACATTGCAACTTTATATTTGGAACGAAATCAGTTTGTATGGTATCGATGGCTTTTCTCTCGTAAACAAATTATCACTTGGGCTATGTTTACAGATGAAATGATAGCACATTATGAGGATAGAAAACACAACACTTCATTTAGCCAATTGATGAATCTCAAAAAAAAGGGTTCAATGATGGAGCACGTTGAGGACTTCCAAAAATTGAATATAAGGGTAAAAGACATTCCATAGGAGCATATGATTGATATGTTTATAGGGACTTTAAAAGATAACATCCAACATGATGTTTTCCTTTGGGAACCAAATTCATTGGAGAAGGCATTCAAGTTGGCAAGAAAAATGGAAAGAAAAATTATGGCAACAGGGAAGCCTACCACTCACTATCATAAAGATGGAAGTGTTGTTGCCCCTAGCCATCCACAACATACAAGGTTGACACCACAACAATTGGAAGAAAAAAGAGCAAAAGGGATTTGTTACAATTGTGATATCAAATACACTAAAGGTAATAAGTGTTCTGAGAAGAAATTATATTACATAGATTGTGAAGAGGAGGAAGAAAAGGAACCAGAAACGTCAAAAGAAGAGGATATACACCAGGAAAAAAACCCTAGAAAAAAAAGAAATGAATATGATCATATCTTGTAATGCATTGGCTAGAATTACCACTCCTCAAACTATCAAGATAGAAGGGCATATCAAGAAGAAAAAGGTAATAGTGTTTATTGATTGGGGAAGTACCCATAATTTTATTCATTATAAGATAGCCAAAGAATTGAATTGCTTCCTATCCAACATGAGAGTGTCAAGTGATGGTTGCAAGTAGAGGAACCATAAATTTCTTAGTAAAGTGCCATAATATCAAGCTATCCATGGGATAATATGTGTTGAATAGCTCAATGCTTTCCATTCCAATGGGTGGTGCTAATGTTGTACTAGGAGTCCAATGGCTACAATCCTCGGGTGTAATACCTTTTAATTTTCAGGAACTTTTCATGGAATTATCTTTAGAAGGAAAGGAAGTTGAATTTAGGGGTATTGCAGGGAAAATTGAAAAGATAATCAGCTATAATGGAATGAAAACGCGTCTAAAGAAAGAACAACGAGGCATAATTGCACAATTATGTTCACAAGAGGTTCCCACATCGAAATCATCCATTTTTCGAGATCTCCAAAAAGTCTTGGACAATCCTTCCAAGGTATTCGAGACTCCCAAAGGCCTCCCACATATTTGCAATCATGATCATGCTATCAATTTGATTCCAGGAAGTGTTCCTCGAAACATCACGTCTTACAGATATCCCTATGTCCAAAAGAGTGAAATTGAACGTATGGTTACAGAAATGCTAGAGGCTGGTATAACTCAACCTAGTCAAAGTTATTTCTCTGCTCCAGTAATATTGGTTCACAAGAAGGTTGGACCATGGTGCATGTGTCGAGATTATAGGGAGCTCAACAAGCTCACTATTAAATATAAATTTCCCATTCCTCTTTGATCAATTATTGGATGAATTGCATGGATCAATTTACTTCACCAAGTTGGATCTATGTTCAAGATATCATCAAATCAGAATGAAGACTGAAGACATTCCAAAAATAGCATTTATAACTTATGAGGGTCATTATGAATTTTTGGTCATGCCTTTTCACCTTACTAATGCACCTTCTACATTTCAAGGTTTGATGAATTCCATTTTCAAACCCTTAGAAAATTTGTGTTAGTATTTTTTAATGATATACTAATATACATCAAGTCTTGGAAGGATCATGTCCAAAATGTTGACATGGTGCTCAAACTATTGGAGGAGAAATAATTATATGCAAAAATCTCCAAATGTTTCTTTGGAGTATAAGAGGTGGAATATCTAGGTCATATTGTATCTCATGAGGGTGTTAAGGTAGACCCTAGAAAAGTTAAAACCATTAAGTAATCGAAAATCTCCACATCCATAAAGCATCTACGAGGATTTCTTGGGTTCAGAGGGTATTATCCCAAGTTTGTTAGGAATTATGGGAGAATAACAGCACCTCTAACAACATTATTGAAGAAAGATACATTCTCATTGACTCAAGAGGCAATGAAGGCCTTTGAAAATATTAAAGAGGTAATGTATCAAGCACGAGTCTTAGCTACACAAGACTTCACAAAAACCTTTATTGTGGAATGTGATGCCTCGGGAAATGGAATTGGTGCTACTTTAATGAAAGAACAAAGACCCATTGCTTTCGAAAGTCATCTAATCAAAGGAAAGTATTTACAAAAAGCTATTTATTAGAAGGAAATGATGGCAATACTACATGCACTTAATAAATGCTGACCCTACCTAATTGGAAGACACTTCGAGGTAAAAATAGATCATGATAGTCTTAAATACTGTTTGGAACAAAAATTATCTTTAGAAGAGAAGCAAAAATGGGTCACAAAGATGTTGGGCTATGACTTTGAAATCATCTACAAAAAGAGGGAAGAAAAATGTTGTGGCAGATGCACTCTCAAGAAAGGATGAGGACGTGGAAGAATTTCTTTGCACCATCTCTATTATCGAACCAAATTGGATAAACGAAGCAAGGGATGAATAGAAGAATGGCGAGGAAGTGTGGGAACTCAATCAAAAGATACAACAATATCCCAATACATTTGATACATTTAGCTGGAAAAATGATTCATTATGGTACAAAGATTGGTTATAACTATGTAAGAATTCTCGACTCAAACAAAAGATTCTTAGGGAATTACATGCCTATCCCTTAGGAGGGCACTCAGGATTTCTAAAAACCTACCACAGGGTTAAGAAGGATTTTTTTTGGGATGGCCTTAAATGAGATATTCAAAATTTTGTGGTAGAATGTTTGGTTTGCCAACAAAATAAATTTGAAACAATTAAGACCCCCAGACTATTACAACCCTTATCCATTCCAAGCCAACGTTGGGAGGAGGTTTCAATGGATTTTATCACAGGTTTACCTGAGCCCGAATGAAAGAGTTTTATCATGATGGTAGTTGATAGACTTACCAAGTATGCACACTTTTGTGTATTATCTCATCCATTTAAAGAAAGTACATTTTCTATTGCATTAATGGAAACAATTCAAAATCTACATGGAAACCCAAAGATTATTGTAAGCGATAGAGATCCCATTTTCACTGGAAATTTTCGGATAGAATTATTTTCTTGTCTTGGGACTCAGTTATCTCATATATCATCTTATCATACTAAATCTGATGGGAAAACTGAGATAGTAAACAAATGTTTGGAAGGATATCTTCATTTCTTTGCATCTCATAAATAGACACAATGGGTCAAATGGTTGCCTTTGGCTGAATGGTGGTATAACACTTCATTCCATACTGTAACAAAAATGAACCTATTTATGGCACTTTATGGATATCATCCACCATCCATCACATCATATTTAAGAGAAAATTCTAAGGTTCAAGCAGTGGAAAATCATACTGAGCATCAGCAACAAGTTCTCCAACTCTTAAGGGATAACCTTACCTTGGCGCAAAATAGAATGAAACAACAAGAAGATCAACATCACAATGAAAGAAGTTTTTATGTAGGTGATTGTGTATTCCTACAGCTACAACCATATAAAAAAATGTCCCTCAAGCAAGCTAAGAAGGATAATCAATTATCACCAAAGTATTATGGTCCGTACAAGGTGTTGCAAAACTAGTCCAAAACCCTTGAGGAAAGAATAAAAAAATAATAATCTTGAAAAAAAATATTTTTTTCTTAAGAAAAAGAGAAACCATTGAGTCATAATAGAGCCATAAATGATTGTCTTCGCTGCTGAGTTAGGTTAAAAATCCCTAACTACCATCTTCAACATGGAGAAAGTGGTAAGTTGGTCATATAATGAACATTGTCGGCTTCTAAGTCGGGCTGCTGGCGTGATATACTTATGCTCTGCTATAAATATATATTTGATTTCAATTTGGGTTTGTAAATTCAATTTTATTTGAACAAGTCATGAACAAGCAATGCAGAATTTTGACATGGATATAACATTCAAAGCAGTGGGTAGTGACCAACCCGAAACTAGTGCTTAGCATCAATCAAGGTTGAAGGAGGGATGCAATATGTGCTTTGATGATGTGACAGCAATGCACGAAAATATGTTTTGCCATTATATATATTGTTTTCGATGTCTAACTCTATATGTTAAGGCCAAGATAGCTCGTTATGGTGGTCTGCCTAAATGCCCACATCACATGTGTAATTCCAAACTCACAATAGATGATTGTGAGAAATTCTTGTCATCTAAATGGCTTGAGATTTTAATAAAAAGGTCTGAAGAGGAACAAGTTGCAGATTCAGAGAAATTATATTGCCCATATATTGATTGCTCGTTTTTTATGGCTTTATCAGAATTGAATAAGTGCCCACAAGTTCATTCTCCCTTTTCTTCCTCTACCACATTCTTCTCCAACAATAAAAGCAACAAAATGCCAAAAATTCTAATGATTCCTTGGCACATAGACATGTCTTGTAAAGAATATGGCCCTGAGTTGGGCACTATAAATGCAGAGTTGAATTTTCTTGCATAGAACAACAAGTGGAAGCAGTGTCCGACCTGCCAACATATGATTGAACGCACCCAAGGTTGCATGCACATAATTTGCAGGTACACGATTTCTGAGCCATGGAGTTCTTGTTTATTAGAATTTAACGATAACTAAATAAGAAAGTGTTTATGTTTTTTATTTTTTATATAGGTTTTTCTAATATTAAATTTGTTTATTTTCAGGTTTGGTAATGAATTTTTCTATAAATGTGGAATTCCATGGAATGATAATTGTGATTGTGATGTGCAAGAAGAAATTATTGATGATGCGCAGGACAATGATGACGATGAACATAATTATGAAGATTTAAATTATGTAGATTGATGTTTAGGGTGATAGTTAAGTTTTTTTTTATTTTATTTATTAATATTGAATATGTATTATTCAAATCATAGATAATTTGAATTATAAATTATTGATTGTTTTTTATTTAAACAAATATATGTGTTAAAAATAGTAGATTATGGAACAAAGGTTGAATACATAATGATGAATATAACTTGAAAGAAAAAACTATTGTTGACATAGAAACTAGAATAAATAATTAAAACTTCAGGGGCTAACATATGTGGTGTGAACGACCAGGTTGAATATAAGTGTTTTGAGGAGTTGATAGAGTGGTGCAGTGTTGTTTGGAATTTGGAATGACAAAATTGTGTATGGTTGTTTCAATAATAGTCGAGGACTGAGTGGGTGTGTTTAACTGTTGACAAAATTTCATGGTAGAATGGATTGCATTACATCCACCGGACTCTACTCTCCTTCTCAATACGGGAGGCTGAAGATGAGAAAGCATGGAATTCAAGAGATTAAAAGACTAGTAGGCTCCTCTAGTCAAGAACGTACTTTGCCATATTCACCAAATCTTGTAATGGAAATGCTATGGTTGGCCAAAGTGTTGGAGGTACTACACTCTAGGATCTTCATCACTAGCACATTTGGACACTTAGTTAAAGCATTCAGTGATATGCAAGGCTTCAACAATGGAATCTTCACCTGATGGGTGCCTTTGACTATCCATGCATGCATGGGACTACATGCAAGATACTTTCTGCAAAATTTATGATCAGCACTATCGCACATTGTCTTGGGATCTTCACCCAGGGATGTGTATTTGTTGACTCTCATGTAGTATATCATGAGCATTGTAACCTATTTTCTATTAATCAATAATTCTTTTTGTTCTTTGGAATTTTTTAGTATTTTTGGTCTACAATGCTGCGTGTTCAACATTTATTAATTGGATTCATTTGTTTAGGTTTTCTAACACATTTACACACGAAGGCTCCCTTTGTTGTCATCAGAAATCTAGCTGAGAAAAGAGGTTGGGTCGAAGATAAATATAGAGGTGTGACTTTAGTTCCTTATTAAAGGAGAAAAACATGCAGCAGGGTGATCATTGTATCCTCTTGCACCCAAAAGGAGAATCAATTACATTATGTGAAGGTTTCGGCTTAGCTCATTCATTTGGAATCCTTAGTGCCAATTTGGAAACATTTTCACTTACACTATCCTTGGAATCTAATGACAAGAGCAAGGGGGCACTATCAAGCTTAAACCCTAGATGGTTGCTTCCAATTAGAAGTAAACCACCATGATTCGTTATCGTATGGTCTTTCAGGACTAGGGCATAACAATCTTCTAACCCATAACAGTGTTGAGGCTATGTCTTTGAACTGCAACTTTAACTTTAGCTATCTTGTTCGGGTGTGACTTCTTTGTGAATGATTAACCACTTAAGAAATCAACCTATTTAGCGTAAGTCATAAATGTAGAATGTAAAAAATTAATTGTTATGCATTATGATGACTTGCACCACTTAGAGATAATAGGGAGTTGGATCTTTAGTCCATCGCTCACGTGAAAAATTTTCGCTGAAATAAATCTAAGTTGCTTATTATATGCATGATAAATTGACAGGTTCCACTAAAGATTTCATAATTTTCTCCTTGTCTCGATGCTAGAGTATTTTGGTACCATGCAAATGATGATGCTGTCACAATGTTTTGAATTGGGAATCTAGGAGCGAGAATTGAAAATGTTTGGGGAGAAACCTTGAAAGGCTACAATGAAAAAAATAATTCTAATAGAGTAAAGAGAAAGGGAAGGAAATATGAAACAACTAACATGATTAATTAATAAGTAGAAAAGGTCAAACCTCAACAAGTTACTTGTTAGGTGACTACTTATCTACTTATCACATGATGTGAAGATTAAAGTTCTACTTACTTTCTGTGTGAACATTTTCAAAAACTTAAGTTATTATTAAATGCTATTGTGAGAGTGGAGGAATCTATACCGTGATACTTGCATAGTTTAAATGGTCATGAAAAAAAGAGAGAAATAAACAATTTAGTAATAATTGTAAAGTATTTTTATGGCATTGAAAGTAGGAGGCTATACCCACTGTAATAATGAGATGTTCAATTTGATAATGGGTAGTGCATATATAAGAAGAATAACGAATATATTATGTAATGAAATTTATGTATAAATAAGGAAGGGAATAAGTGATTGGATTAAAAATTTTATGATATGGTCATTATGTTATTCTACTCATACTAAAATCAAATTAAGAGTCGTGTGATATTTTATGCAAGGACATAGTTTCAAAAAATACAACTAGATAAACATAGTCCGGTCAAGGACATAACTTAAGGGAATAAATATCGTACATATAGAAATTTCAAAGGAATAAATGTTGAACCTTTATTTAATAAAATGTTAAGTATTTTTCTTTACATAGATCATGCAAAACATAAAAAATGAAAGTATATAAATGGAAACTATATGAATTAATAGGTAAGAAGTCCATTACATACTATCAACATTAACAGAAGTTGATGGTGAATTAAGTGTGGACGCCATCTTAAAATAAATTCTCAATGTTTTGATATCTATTCATAAAGGTTCCCATGAGGAATCATTAAGCTCATGAAGGATAGGTCGTTATATAAGACTATGTATTGAAAAATAAAGTTTCTCTCAACTTAATGTTTGATTGGTACATCTACATGTTGCAATGCAATTTTACAATTGGGGAAAATTGTATGGAAGGGAACTTAACCTTACGATATTATTATAGTCAGTATTATATGCATATTTCTTTGGAAATGCATAGATTTTACTTACAAGTGTCATTTAGTAGAACAATAATTGTAACTAAAATAAATAAGAATCATAAATTGTGTTTTCAAAGTTATACTAAACTGTGGTCAAAATTTTAAAGAGTATGTACACATTCGATACAACCTACTGTATGCATGAAGACATCATACATGAACCACTTCATGACCTTCATAAGTAGGTCAATGTTACTGACACCCAAAAAGGAAAAACATATAATGGAAGCAACTCCTAGTGCTTCTCAATTAATAGTAGAAAGACAATATTAATCATAAGAGCACATTCTTAATAGTTCACTCAATTTCAATGTGTCATGTATGTTCATATCAATCCAAATATAAATGGATTTATGTTAATAACAACCCATAAATAGGGATCTTTCCAATATGAAACAAGAGAAATATGATTTCAGTAGATGTTAGATATTGCGAATGTACTTATTGTAGGAAGGGAAAAGATTACAATGATCTGTGTGTATATATAAACAAACTATACATGCTTATGACAACACAAATGACAAACATATTGGATATGGTGGTGTTGGATGCATTTGAAGTAGAAAGGGAACAATTCATAACAACCAAATGAATAACAAGAATGGTGCACTAGATTAGGAATATGAACGGTCTAAATTAATAAACAAATCTGTGGTAAACCAGAAGTTTTGACATTAATACAGCCTATGAAAATCAAAGGATCTTAGGCTGGTAATAAAATAATACACACTCCAAGTAAAATGGAACATATAAAATGTTCCAAACAAAGAAGATAACAAATCCAATCAACCACTGGTTGCTAAAATAAGAAGATAATGACTAAGTAGTACTGGTAATCGAGGTGGTGTGCACAAAGATATTGGGATATAACAATCTAATCAATCAATTCACAATTATACCGGTTGGAATACATATGTTGCATCACTATTTACTACCAAGACATATTGGGAAATTTACCTAACAGATCGCGTCAATAATGTTGTCTCGTTTGAAGAGGAAAACATAACAATTGTTGATAATGGATAAATGAGTTTTATTCTTTTCTTTCCATAAGTGATTTAATTAGGTAAACACCCTAGGATCACACCTTGGTACACATGGTTCCTAAAAAACTTAGAGGGTGTGGAATTGAAAACATTTCACAACTCATGGATGAGAAATGTATTTAATTACATAGTAATTGTGAAATTGGGTCTAGACATACACTAAATGATTCGTGGCCAACAAGGTGTTGGAAGAAGTGTATAAAGAATAACAATTAGTCATATGACATGATTAGTCTAAGTGTGGAGTACTTTTTGAGTACAAACAGTTATGTTTTTGGTTAAAGGCAAAGTTAAGGGTGTTATTAGACTTCAATTATAACATTGAAATCCATGCTAGACTAACTATCATAGTCAATATTTTCCCTTCTGATTAAGCAGATGTCATATTACGCTATTACTAAAACCTTTCCTATGGGACATACTCAATCCAAAAACTCAAGGTTATTGGTTTTGTAAAATTGTATTTTGAATCTATGTTATCAATTGCTGAAAATTTCCTGGAACCACAATATACATAAAAAGGATTAGCTAAGGTGTTAACACTCAGGTTGTTCCCTTTGACTCCCAAGGGAATACGGCCGAGGTAACCACAAACCAATCTTTGGACTGCAGGTCCTAGCCTACCAGTAGTCAGAGAGGGCTCTCTCTTTAGGATTTAACTTAGTTTAATGGATGATTTTAGGCTAGATATGGTGCACATGGGTTTTGATTTGATTGATGGGATGGTTGATCTATTCAAGCAGAGTTGGCATGCAAAGTGTAAGAAGTTCAAACCATTGGGTATGGAGTCATGACTATGAACTGAAACGTGTGTCTTCTTTGGCAGAAGAAGGGAATATGGAGCACGATAGCTACACATGGCACAATTATTTATGCTGGAACAAGGATGAAATGGAGGTTAGGGAATGAGAGGCAATTAAGGATCTCTCATCCAACTAAAGAGGGAAAGTGGATGAATGATATCTAGGAGCAATGAAGAATTCCCAGACAACATTCATATCTGAAGGGAATAGCTTAAACATGTGAAATTAAGAATGCATATTCATCACTGATTTAGAGGAAAACATGGAAAGTTACAAGAATTAAGCACAAAGGGCATGAAAACCAATTATGGTCTATTCTTTCTTCCTGCAACTTAGATTATGATATATATTTGGTACAGCTATGTATATACTGATAAACGAAGGGAGGAAAGACTTATTGAACCAAAAGCCAGCACGAGAATTCCATACCAATTTCTTCAGCCATTAAAAGAACAACCAGCCAGTTCAGATGCAAACATTCCAACAATCTTTGTGTTGGATACCTATACCAATAGGTTTCATATTTCATGATTGGTGATCAAAAGGTCCAAATATGCTCTGCTTTGAATACAAAGATCCCATATTTATACAAGCAGACAAAGTGTGTCTCAATCTTGATGGGAACTCAATTGTGATGGATGATCCAACAGTCTAAACTGGATCATGCCATGTTTTCAATTTTCATGTTGTAGAATAGAGAAGGAAATCTGTCCAAACTGTTAAATCTTGGCAGATAAGTAGCTAGGTAGAGAAGCTAAGGTTCCAACTGCTTTATTCTGGACTTTGAAGCATAAGTGTTGTATTAGATAGGAAAATGAAAGCAAAAGCCAATGAAAAGAAAAAGGCATTCAAAGGGTTTGCTAGTCCAAGTGCACCCTCCAAGAAGGAACAAAAAATGTTAGGAGAACTAGTTGGGTAGGTAGATGGGGTTGCAGAAGTGGTGTCCCTTCCAAAATCAAAGTTGTTGAAACATCTACAGGAAGAGCAACACACTGGAGCATGACTAAATCCCTTGTTCTCATCTGTATATCACTCATTACTAACACCCTTTCCCAAGCTGCACAGAGCACAGAAATTTATATCTTTGACATATTCTTATGGCTTTAAGAAGCCACATTTCTTGTGCAAAAATATTTTCATTTTGATCTACTCTTGATTTTAAGTTATCTTCAAAGAAAAATTGGTTGAACCAGCCCTCATCCATTTTGTTCCCTCCATATTAACAACTAACCCTACTACTTAGCTCCCTATACCCCATTATCCCTAGTATTATAAACACCATGGTGTATAAACCCCAAAATGTCTATAAATATCCCTCCCCTGGTGCTATAGCCATATGGTCTGTTTAAAAGGGAATCAAAATGACACCTGGTCACTTTGATGAACCTCCCAGGTCACCTCCTCTCATTCCATGTCATTCTGGTCATTTAATCCTTATTTGCAAAGAAAAATCCTATTAAAAGCCACTCCTACCCTTGACCCTTTTGCAAAAGATGGCACCCAAAAGTTCCCGCCCTAAAAAATCCTTTTTCCCCTTCTCTGCCCTAAAAACCCATTGTCTAAAGTCGAAGAAATGAAATTTTAATTAAAAACGCGCGGGAAAATAAACCCACAAAACCCAAAATACTATAGTTTACCCCCCCGCGCGCCTTTTTATTAAAATAAGACGTCAAATCAAAGGGCGGGTCCCACTGCACAAACCCGCCGGCATGTCCCGATCTCCGCCAGCCGTCCGATCTCCTGCCCCGCCATCCAACGGTGGGTGGTTGATCCGCCTGTGAACCTGCCCGATCTTTTGCGTCCGGGGGATGGGCGGTATTACCGCCGTACCCCTGCCAGGCGTCAGGCGCGGGATGTGTTCGCTGCCCCCCCCCTCCAAACCACTTACCGCCGGAGGGCCTGCCGGGGAAACCGCTTACCACCCTCCCCCTCACGCTGACGTCACGCCTCCGTCAGCGTGACGTCACCCCACCTTTTGACCTTTGTCGTGCTTCCACCTCACCCGGCCCCACGCATTACTCTGACCACCCCGCCACCATGGCCATGCCACCTGGGCATCCACGTCACCTACCACGTCATCTCCTCCGTACTTGGGCCCATCATGACGTCAGCATGACGTCATCACAAAAAAGCGCCAATTCGCCCGAAATGCATAAAAAGGGCAAAAAACCGTTGTTTTTTAACATTTTCTGTCGAACAACCTAGAGCTCAGCTGAAGGCGAATTTGATTTCCAACGGTCAGAAAACAAAAGTCATCCGCTACAACTGTTGCTGCCTCCATTGTCGATTCAACCATACTTAATCCAACCTCTTCGACCGCTGCAACTGCCCATACGCCATTAAAACAGGTATTTCGCTGCCGGCACCCTCTTGCCCTCTCATTGTCCATATAAATCCTGTTTCCTGTTCAAATACTACTATAATTCAAGAAACCATATGGTTAAAATTCGCCCTCAAAGCTGCCCGTGAGACCTCTGTAACCCCTGCACAGAAAAACTCCCAGGGAAACCCGCGGCAAGCTGAAACTCTGCCCAATTTCCCCACAAAAGGGCAGCTACAGGGCCCAACCACAAGCTAGAAACACTGCATTGCATCCTCCTTCACCTCTGATAAGAAAACCTCTGCAATTGACCAGCTATCCAGCTAAAAAACACTCTGCCACATTGAGACAGAGTGCCCCCCAGAACAGTTAAACCTGTGACAGCATTTTAAAAAACTTCCAAGACTGCTCACTGCAGACAGAGAGCAGTATACCTCTTAAAACCAAGTTTGAGGCACAGTGAAAGTAGCCAGCAAAGACCAAAACAATGGAAGCCTCAGCTGCTCTGGATACCTTACCCCTTAACCCACCCAACAGAGAGCTAGAAGCTATACCTTTGGTGGATGATGATGCTCTCATCACAGATTTTGTGGCACAAAGAAACCATTTGCAGACCTACTGTCAACTAAGGAACACTCATTTAGACAGCAGTGACCTGTATGGGGTATGGCAGTCCAATTTGCCCATTTACTTTCTGCCTTCTGTCAATATATTCCCAGAAATTATCCATCTGTGTGCAGAGAATTATGACCAGGATCTGAGGGCTGTGAGGTCTCCATCTGGGAGCATCCTTTTTCACATAACTCCAAACTCCATTAACCAGATGCTTAATTACAAACAGACCCAATTGCTGTACCCTTTCTCCATGGATTATTTGCTAGATGTGGGCTCCAGACTTTCTGATCCAGACATTGAAGCCATAGCCAGAAAATTTATGAAGGCAGACTGCCAGCCCTCTGGGCCACCCCCTTTCTCATATAAGGATTTCAATGAAGTAGGTAAGCTGCTGATAGACATGGTGACCTCTGTGCTGGGGTTCACCACCAATGAACATGTTGACATAACTGTGCTGGTCATGCTGTCTGCATACAGCCCTATGCATCCCCCTGATATCAAATACAACTATGCCAAGTACATTGCCGTCAAGATACATGATCAGTTGACTAGACTGGACAGAGAGGCAATATTTTCAATATTCCTCATACATTTACCACTTATTCTTGTATTATCAGACAGACAGCTTCCAATGCTCAATCAAGAAGCTAGACTCACAAGGGGAAAGAAGGTCTGTGATCTTCTGGTCTTCAGTCTTTCACCAAGTTCAGGATTCCCCCTACTCATACTGTGAGTTTATTGATCAATTTGTATATCCAGTCATCTGCCTGCTAAAGAGGACTCCCCCTGCAAGACTATCCAGGGATATGCAGAAGATTTTGCAGCTATCCAGAATCTACAAAATCGGTGACTGGTACTTGTACCAAAACCACTCTGTCATCAGAATTTATGGTTGTGAGCGCTCTGCCCATACAGACTCCCAAAGTACGTTCCTATGAGGTTATTTGCTCTGGAGTACTATAGGCAGCTGATAAACTCAGACCTAACACATTTTCATAGCGCCAAGAAGAAGGCCAACCTAAAATTCAGGGATCACCTAGGCCCATTCACAATGAACAAAAAGGATGGTTGGCAGGAAGCTGACCAAATACTAGGACAGCAACTCAGACTCAAGAAGAGTTTCTGGTGGGTCCCTTATGACCCTGAAGGTTTCATAAGTGCAAGAAGAGTCAAATACAGGCTGCACACCTATAACCACA
>APFE030988202.1:21760-50766 GCA_000404065.3 Pinus taeda
TTTTTAGCCTAGCAGTCTAAAAATAGACTCTGCCCATATGTCTAAAAATAGAGGTCCATATATTTTTACCAACTTGACAAATCATCCACAAATAGCATCCTGCAACTCATAGACCATGATCCATATGTCTAAAAATAGACTTTGCGCCAAAAATAGCCTACGGGACCACTTAGTGAAGGCAACTTATTTTCACTAAGCTCCATCATCTTGTTGAATTTTCAACACAATATTGACATTTACCTATTATGATTGATAGTGAATTGATCCTTGGTATAATTATAGCGTTGAAATATGTATAATGATCTTGCAATGAAAAATATGTTGTAATTGAAAACAATTTTGGATAGTGACTTGTTTTGACTTTGAACAATGACCCATAATGTATTGACCTTGTTACATAATAGGCCCCTAACTGTGGCAGACCCCTTATCAACATTAACTTGGTTGTAAATGGTGATTCACATATGGATTATGTATTGTATGGCAATAATCTTGAGATAGTGTGTCAATGAATTATAATAGACATTGATAATAATACCTTCTGAGATAGTGGTTTATATGATGACATGGTAGTGTACCTTGTCCTAGGATGATAGTAATAGTGACTTGACGTGGCAATATTGATGATAGTGACTCTTTTTTTTATGTGATTATTTGAAAACATAGATGACAATGATACCTACAGTGACAACTAACAACAATGACCTTGATAATTGTTGGAAAATCAAGGCAATTGTATATTATAAATGATTTTCCTTAACTTGATAATTACTTGTGATATTAGACGGCATTTTATGGCTTATTATTTTTGTTCATCAAGAAAATACCAAAACAATGAAGATCACAAGGAGACAAAGTACACAAGATATAGGCTACAAGACTGAGAAAATCCCCTCCAAGGGGAAAGCCCAGAAATAATGATCCTCTTAGTATAGAATATTCTTACAATGAGGCTTCCAAGACCCAAATACCAAAGCCCAAAATCCTCCCAAGCACCAAGTCAACCCACTAGAAAGATCCTCTTTAAGGCAGCTTCAAAGCTTTGACTCTACAACTTCACATATGGAATTTTAGACCTACAACTTCGTTTCAAAATTTCAGCCTTGCGATTTCAGACTCCCGCAACTTCGCAGCTTCACAAAAACCCTAACAGCTTCACATGTGAGGAAAAACAAATATGATCTCCAAGAGACTTCAACTTCTTCTTCTTCTCTTCATCATCCTTGCTCTTTTCTCCTTCTTTACTATTACACATCAAACTTGAGATGAGATGATTACTTCAAATGAGTCAAGCTCCTTATATTTATAGCCTTCTTAAGGGGTCGAATAGCCCTCTCTTAGGCTAGCTTATCCTTGCTTGGGATGACTTGGTCTTGGAGGAATAAATGGCTTTTCTTGACTCGAAATAAATATTTTTCTTTGTTATAAAGAGTCCAAATGGGACTATAACACATGACACAAATTCTTATATTTCCTAGAAAGACCTATAAGCACAAAGAACGTACTTTTGGCCTTGACTTGAGCATGAAACCCATCCTTTGAATAAAATAAAATTTTCCTTTTTCTTTCTTTATACAAAATATGTAATCTTGTGTTTACAAAAGGTAATTATGAAGATCTAACCTAGTTATAATTTCCAACACTCTCTCTTAACTAGGGAAGTATTCATAATCCCATCATGAAGTACAAGGAATCTCAATCTTGAAGCATTCTTATAAGAAGAGTCAGATTGATAAGTCATATGTCAAGCATCTATATCATAACCAACATTGTCACTGAAGGCTTTAAGTAGACAAGCCAAACTTAATTTGAGAGAATTATGCTAGGAGACTTTACGTGAGCTACCACACTACCTCTAAGGCACATACCCCATTAGGATGTTAACCGGGTATATTCTTTTAGGACTATTCTTATATTGGATTTCCAATATAAATCCTCAAAGAATATTTTTCCCTTTGAGTACTCTTATCTTGGAAGCCCTACCTCATCCTCAAAGAATATCGATATCCAACTTCTTTCCTAGATTCTCTAATCCATAAGAATTTCTAATCTCAGATGTTTATACAATCCTTCGGACTCCATTCTTTCCTTATGGAATTCACTAAGACTTATGATTGTTAGTCTTGGTCTAGTGCATGACACATAAAGAGAAGAACTATCCAACATCACTCCCTCTGTATTAGGGAATAGATGTATACCAAACCAAGCTTGTCTCTCAAATACTCAAGCTTCTTGTTAGTTATGCTTTAGTCATAATATATGTTAATTGTTCATCTATAGATAAATAATGCAGCTCCACGGCCCCATCTCATGGTACATGTGTCTGATGTAGTGGTACTTATTATTTATATGCTTCATCCTAACATGAATGACTGAGTCTTTTTTCAATCTTATGCAGATTTCATTGTCACAATGTATGCATGTAGGGCTAAGTGGTCCTTCAAATAAATCTGATAATAACTTCCTGAGCCAAACCTCTTCCCGACATAATTCACTTGCAGCAACATACTCAACTTCGACACTACTCAAAGCAATTGTATCTTGCTTTATATTCATCCATGATACCATGGAAGATCCTAAACTGAAGCATCCACCTATTATGCTTCTTCCATTTGTCTCACTGCCACCCTAATCAGAATTTGTATATCCCATGAGTTATATCTCATTACTATTATATTGAAGGAAGTGATGTAGGGTTCCAGACAAATATCTTAGGATTTGTTTAGCTACAATCCAATGATCATGATTTGGCTCCATTTTAAATTGACTGAGGACATTTACTAGCAAAACAAATGTTAGGTCTAGTATTTACCAGATACATCAAGGACCCAACCAACTGTCTATAGCAAGTAGGATCCATCAGATTAAAATCTAAACTCCTCATCTTCTTCAGATTGGTAATCATAGGAGTCATCATATGCTTTCTATCCATCATGCCAATTTTTTGTATAATATTGATCACATATTTTCCTTGAACAAGATATATTTACCCTGGCTTATACCAAACTTCTAGTCCCATGTAGTAATGCATAATCCTCAGATCCTTCATAACAAACTCAATTGCTAATTTCTTCTTGCATTTCTGAAATCGATGCTGTAAAGTTGTAACAAGTAGATCATCCACATATAATAGTATGATGAATGGTTCAACCTAGACCACCCTGATATAGAGGTTAGGATCTACATAACTCTTGACAAAACCAAGTCTCAATATGCATCCATTATTACATACCAAGATCTAGGTGCTTGCTTTAAGCCATATAAAGCTTTCTTCAGTCTACATGCATGAGTCTCCCTCTGATTTATTTCAAATCCTTGAGACTGCTTAAGGTAAACCTCTTTATCGATATTTCCATTCAAAAAAGTTGTATTGAAATCCATTTGACGAATGTACCATCCCATCGTAGCAGCCAAAGAGATAAGAGATTTTATAATAGTATATCTAGTTATAGGAGAAAACATTTCTTTGTGATAAATACCTTATTTCTATGAGAAGTCCCTTGCTACAAACCTTGCCTTATATTTATCAATGCTCCTGTCAGCAACATGCTATATTTTATATATCCCTTTTGAAGTGACTATCAATTTGTCACTTGGTCTAGGAATAATTTCCCATATGTCATTATTCATAATTGACTGATATTCTTCTTGCATCACATTCCTCCATTCTTGATGTTTAGTTTCATCTTCATAGGAGGAAGGTTCAATATCAATGAGTTTTGTCATATATGTTTCATATCCAAAATACCTTTAAGTCTTTTAATTTCTCTGATTATTCCTTTTATTGTATGTCCTTTTGCTTCTCGTAGAGTTTTCCTCAACCAAGGTTTTATGGATTTCAGGAATAACAACTTACTAAATAGGCTCACTAGATCTTTCAACGTCTTCTTGGTTTGATGTAGAATGTTGCCCATTTTTGTCCCTAGAGATATCCTAAAAAATGGGTACCTCTTCTTCATCAAAATCAACTGAAATATCTTTTGATTTCCTGTAAGCCACATTTTTATCAAAGATGACATCCTGTATTACTTCAATATGACGATCCTCTTTAATTTAGATTCTATATGCTTTATATGAAGCACTATACCTAACAAAGATGCCCTTCAAATTGGTAGGATCCAACTTCTTCCTTTTTCCTTTGGTATATGCATATAAATAGGAAATCCAAGTATTTGAAGATGATCCACACTCAACTTATTTCCTATAAATGCTTCTTATGGTGTCATGTTGTTAAGAATATTGTGCAGACTTCACTTTTGCAAGTAGACAATTATTACACAAGCTTCTCCCCATAATAATTTAGGGAGATCTCGATAATGTAGCATGTCTCTGACACATTCTTCAATTGTTTCGTTCTTCCTTTAATCCACACTAATATGTTCAGGATTATAAGGAACAATTAGCTCCCTCTTAATCCTTGCTTCCTTGTAAAATTCCATAAGTTCCTTGGAGGTATATTCTCCACCATTTTCATACATCAGATTCTTGATCTTTATTTATGTTAGATTCTCCACTTCATTCTTGAATTCTTGAAACTTTTTGAATACCTCATCTTTATCCTTGAGGATGTGTAACCATGTCTTCCTTAAGTATGAAGGTCACATGATTTTGATGCCGACCAAGAAATTTCACTAGCATAGGACCACATACATCTGAGTGTATGAGGTCTAAAACTTTCTTAGATCTGGTGTCACATTTTGCAAATGAATTCTTTAAGATATTTCCTAGAGAACAATCCTTACAGGTCCCTTTATATCCTTCCTTCAATTCAAATATTCCATTTACCATTTTATTTAATGATGGAAAAATTTTGTAATGAAGGAGTCCATACCTTCTATTCCATAATTCAGAAGGGCTCACATCTAAGTGAACAAGGGCTTGAGAGAGAGGTGTAAAAAGTCTATATAATGTTCCCTCGCAAATCTCAATTACCCTAGCATGATCAATACTATAGTTCTTACCCCAAACCAAAACCTTGTCATCAACAAAAGAAATTCTATAACTGTTATCCTCTAGGCAAGAAGTAGAAAGTATGTTTTTCTTCAAACTAGAACATATAGAATATTGTTGAGGTGAATACTTCTAATGGACTTGAGATCCAATAGAGTAGATCCAATCACTTTCACTAGATAACTCTTCTTGTCTCAAAGTTTGATAGAATGAGAGGAGTTTCCTTTTGACAAAGTTTGGAGTTGACTGCATTCACCTATCATATGTCTAGAAGCACCACTTTCAATAACGCATACATTTTCATCCTTGAAATTCCTAGACAGATGAAAATAAAATTCCATCCATCACTTATTTTTCTAGCTTGGATATGATCTTTGATATGTAACCCTTGATGGATATAGAAATATTCTCAAGAAACTTTAAAACCTTCTTCATAACCCTTGCCATAGTGCCAACTAGGGTGACACCTTCAGTCTCCTTCTTGCACCTTAGCTTTGGAACCATGTTGGAAAATGAAGATACTTGTAGATTATGGCCAATTTTCGTTAACTTGATAATTACTTGTGATATTAGCTGGACTTTTATTACTTATTATTTTTTTCATTAAGAAATTACTAAAATAATGAACATCACAACGAGATAAAGTACAAAAGATATAAGCTCCAAGCCAGGTAAAATCCCCTCTAAAGGGAAAACCCAAAAATAATTCTCCTCTTCTTATATAATATCCTTACAATGAGACTTCCAATACCCAAAGACCAAATCATAAAATCCTCCCAAGCACCAAGTCGTCCCACCAACAGGATCTTCTTTAAGGCAACCTCAAAACTTTGACCCTACAACTTTGCATTTGGAATTTCCACCCTACAGCTTCACTTCAAAATTTTGGCCCTGAAAATTTAGCCTCTACAACTTCACAACTTCACAGAAACCCTAGTAGCTTCACATGTGAGGACAGAAAAATATGATCTCCAAGAGACTTAAACTTCTTCTTCTTCTCTTCGCCCTCCTTTCGCTTTTCTCCTTGTTCGTTATTGCAGATCAAAATTGAGATGAGATGATTCCTTCAAATGAGTCGATCTCCTTACAGTTATAGCCTTCTTGAGGGGTCAAATAACCCTCCCTTAGGCTGACTTCTCCTTGATTGGGATGACTTCATCTTGGATGAATAAATGGCTTTTCTTGACCGAAAATAAATAATTTTCTTTGTTACAAAGAGTCCAAATGGGACTATAAGACATGACACAAATTATTCTTTTTCCTAGAAAGACCTATAAGCACAAAGAACATGCTTTTGACCTAGACTAGAGCATGAAACCCATGCTTTGAATAAAACAAAATTCTTCTTTTATTTCTTTATACAACATATACAATGTCATGTTTTCAAAAGGTCGGTATGAAGACCAAACCTAGATACAATTTCCAACAATAATGACAAGTGATTGATGTAACCTTGATGTGATAAAAAAACCTTGGTGAATGACCTTGTTGTAATCAAAAATGACATTTATGTTGTTCCTATGATGTGTATTGAGAGTTGTGATAGTGGCTAGGGTTTCATTTGTAGAAGTTGAGCATTTGCATTAACCATTAGAGTTTTGATGTGAGTTGAGTAGTGAGACTCTAAGGATTGATGTTGGATAGGAACAGAGACAGATTTTATTGAGAGAGATTGTGTTGTAATTCTATTGTATTTGCAGTCTCTTTGTATTAATTTAAAGCATAGGTGGATCCAGACTGAAAATTGTGAAACGTCGTTTGCCAACTGATCAGGGTGGTAGGGTGGTGTGAGGCAAGAAAATGGAGTCTCCTTCAGGTTGGAGCTTGAGAACACTTATGGGCGGAAGGATGGTGGTAGGAAAGGTTGTAGCTTTCACGTGGTGTTAGAGCATCCGTCCAGTAGTATCTATTAGACAAGATGTTGGAGCATTCGTCAAGTGGGAGCTTGATTTCTAGGGCGTTCAAGCATCCTTCCGGTTGCAGGTGGTAAAGAGGGTGTAGGAAAATCCTACAAGTTGGAGCCTGTAAATTGAGGGCTGGAGCTTCCTTTGATCATGTTGGACACCTGATCCTCTATGGGTTAATGTGGAAGCAGAATAAACTAAGGAAGTCCAAGAGACCTTGGGATGTGGAACCCAACGGTCACACCATGTACTATAAATGTATATCATTTGTTAATAAAAATGTACTCTCATGTTTTATCTTTCATACTCTTTCTAGAATGTGTGTGTTTAACATGGTATCAAAGTAGGTGTATTCCTACCCTCCATAATTACTTTGAGCCATATGTTTTAAGGCCTTTCTGGGCAAGTCATTTCTGCCATCACTTCTGCATTTCATGAATATTTTCTCAGCTAAATTCTAGCTGCAACCTCTGTCATTTCTCCAGCACCAATTTTGGCTTCCCTCTACTTTGTAACTCCTTATTCTGCCTATGTCCTGCCTTTCATAAAAGCAATGCTCCTCCTAGTTCTGATAGTCTAACAACGCTCCTCTCTCATACCTGCGATTTAGGGTAATGGTCTTCACTGCTATGGTCAATCATTCCATCCTGCACGTTGTAGCCAACACACAGGCCATTTTCTGAATCCACATACCTCCCCTTCATAACACCCACTGCCATCACTGCATATTTTGGTGATCTTAGTTCTCACCACTCTTGTTATAGGAACCACTACTGATGGAGCACTGGGAAGGTCGCTTATCTGTTCAGGATAAGGTGCATCTAGATCCTTCATGTAAGTTGTGAAAATACACTCTGTCGCCTGCAATGACTATCACCTCCCGGACAAGTTTTGGGTGTTCCTTGCGAAGGTGTTTATATAGGAACACGAGTTCTTAGAAAACCTTGCAGCAGCCATGCGCTTGACAGCTATATACCCATCCATGTTTTTCCGAGCGAAGCCTAACAACATAGTGACGATTCACACAATTGGATATAACAACGTCCAGCATCTCCTTTCTTGGGTGGAGGTAAGTTGCATGAAAAGGGTGGTATATATCTCTCAACCATTCATCATTGTAATGATCCTCCAAAACTGAAGCTTCTTCAAGTTGCTAGTTGCCTTTATATATTCTTCATCTTCCTCACTGTTGTGTTTGGAGTCACAGTCTCGATCAGCAAGCCTCTTCTGTTGGTCAGGTCGTGAGGGTTTAACATGTTGTCGGTGTCTATGATTCCTCGTTCCGGTGATGGTACCACTCAACAGTCATATGAATGTGCACTATGCTCTTCTGTACATGCTACTCATGCCTTCCCCAAGATTTCGTGGTTTTGTGGCTTTTGTTGTTGTAAGCATACTCCGATTTTGGATGGTTTCTTTGGAAAGGTAATATAGAGGCAGCGGCCAGGCAAACGTCTGAAGTGGTGAGAAAACGTATATGGAAGTGGTTTGCAGTGGTGGTGGTGGGAACATTAATGGCAATTAGATGGTATTTGATCATAAAGAAGCCTTCGCAAATGGTCTGATTGATATCCTTCCTTGTTGGGTGGGGCATTTGTAAACCTTTGATCTTCGTTGTCTTTGTAAAAAGCTTGTGTAATTTCTTTCATCACAGACATTTTGTAAGCTTTTACTAAACTTTATATCACAGTCCTCCTGGGCTTTGTTGTTTTATGAGGAAATTTTGTGTAAGATTGGGTACGTCTACCAATAAAATTCTACGGACACAGTATAGAAAGTGTGGAACATAATTTTCTTGTTTGGTATATTTTTGTGCCCACCAGTGCGACTGGGGCATGTTGTAATGACTGCGAAGAATGCCATTTTCTAGTATGGTAGCAGTGGACGATTTTAGATAATTGAAAATAGTTTACGAAGGACAATGATTGATTTTAGTGAGGACATATTGATGTTTCTTGGATAAAGTCAAGTTAGCTATTAAGGTGGATTGATATATATTAAATGTATCCGTTTTGTACCAGTCTAGCATCAAATTGTTGTCAAGCATAAGATGCTTCCATGTTTATGAGTTTCTAGAGTGAACCTTCTTCCAACTTTCCAACAATAGTGTTCAAGTGCTTTTGGCAGCAGTAGGCTTTTTAATGATAGAGTTGAAAGCGGAAGCAGTATGGATGAGTCCAACTATCTTTGATGAAAATTTTGACATTCAATTTGAGGATGGCAACGGTATTTTAAATAGTTATTGGATTCCAAGGATCAACACTAACTCATCAACGTCAGCTCCGATCCGCATAAAAAATATTGAAATGTATCACGCACTGTTAATGCAAAAATGAAAAGAAAACAAGGAGAACGTAGGGAAGGAATAAGGTTGTAGGTGGGCACATACACATATTATTGGTGCTCTTTCATCCTAGTATAGCTGAGTTCGGGCCTCCAGATATTGTTGATTTACCATTCTACATTGGTGTGGCACTCGATGGCCTCATTTTCAAGGTCTCATTTGTTCTTGGTTTTCATTTCCAATAAATTCGTTGAGACCCTGTAGTGCATTATGATCTCTTCCCAAGTGCATTGATGCATCATTTTTGCGTTGAAATTAGTACTGGGTTGTTTGCTACAGTGACTTGGTGATATTGATATCCTACTAATAGTTGCAACTATTTATTAGTTTATAGGTCAATTTGTAACTGAAGATAACATCACTTCTCTGATTATATTGGTTTGAAATGGATCGAATAGATGATGTATTGAAACTACTAAATAATTTAATACATTATATTGTTCATGAGATGGTTAAGATCAACAAAACCTCTCTTTCCAATATTAAATTTGTCTCCAAAATGCACATGATAATATTGAGTTTTTTGCAGCTTGAATCTCAACTATAGCAGGAAGAATTACAGCAGTGGAGTCATTATTTTGAACCTGTTTTTGTTCAGAACATTGAAACAGACTCCCATAAGCAGCAAGTTGATTCAAATATAGTGCCCAATGAAGTAGCAAAATTGCATGCAAAAACAGAAATTCAGTTTGTACTTCCAAAGTCGGTCATCAGACCTTGGGAAGAGCTTGACCATAACAAGCACAGAACAGGTCTTGGATATGACAAGGATGTGTCATTTCATATTCTAGACTACTCCAAACAATACAATTTCAAATTGCTAGATTTCTTCAGGACAGTTCATCTTCACCTGCTCCTCATGACAGTTCACCTTCAGTTGCTCTAGATTCTGCCCAACAGCAACAGCGACAACAACAGATTGTGAAATGCCAACACTGTGACCAAGTTGGCCATTTGAAAGATCATTGTCTTGATCTTCATCCATGTGAGCATTGTCATAAAACCAATCATTCTTCAAACAGATGCTTCAGAAACAAACCTCCTTCAAGAACAAAGATTCATCTTGGATGGATCGCTTCTTGGAAATTAGCATCAACATCCAAGAAGATATTTCAATCACAAGTCAAAACTTGTTCTAGAGTATTGAAGAGCCTTGCAATTGATTTTTCTCCATCATCTCACCTTGTATCTGACAGGGGGGGAATGATGGTCATATACAAGCTTCAAAGTCACATCAAGCGAGCCTAAGCCACAACCTGCCACACCAATTTCAGATTTGTAGCTAGAGACAAAGATGCCCCTGAGCATGACTTTAGTTGGTAATGCCTCTTCAAAGAATTTGGGACACTTCCTCTAGTAGAAGACTTTAGTTTCTTGCTAGTTTCAGAAGAGTTCTAGCAATAGAATTGGGGACACTTCCTCTAACAGAAGACTGCAGCTTCTTTCCAATGTTGGAAGAGTTCCAGGAATTGCACTAAGCATTCCAAAGTTTATGGTCATCCTCAAACCATCACAGGATGAGACCTCCATTTTCAAGTTGAGGTTCTCTCTTTTATGCGGGGTGAGACCTCCCTTTATTGGTTGAAGGTTTCCCTCTTCAAAACATCAGGAGCACTTCCTCTAGCAGAAGACTTCAGCTTCTTGCCAGTTTTGGAAGAGTTCTAGGAATTGTACTAAGCATTCCAGTGTTGGTGGTCATCCTTAAACCACTGCCTTTATACCAACATTTCAGAGAGCACATTCAACCTAGTGCTGCCATGCATTTTTTGCACATTTTGTATTATAGCTCTCTTCTTGGACTCATACATAACCCTTCAAATTAAGGTGGGGAATGTTAGACACCTAATCCTCTATGGGTTAGTGTGGAAGCGGAATAGACTACAGAAGTCCAAGAGACCTTGGGATGTGGAACCCAATGGTCACACCATGTACTATAAATGTATATCATTTGTTAATAAAAAATGTACTCTCATGTTTTATCTTTCATACTCTTTCTGCCATGTGTGTGTTTAATAGATTAGAGCTAAAATCTTGATGTAAATATTTTAAAGGTAAAAATTAAGAAGCATTTGGTGGTTTTTGTTCAAGAAGGATTTCCACCTAAAATCTCTGTGTCTATTTTCCTTATTTGTTATGCATTGTTGAATGGTGTTTATGTTTATTTGATACTAATAACAATTAATGATTTGTGGAATTTAAAACATACTAATAAATAAGAAATATTGATTCACCCCCTTCTTAGTATTTCCAATAATTGGTGTCAAAGTAGGTTCCTTCAGTAGAAGCTTGATAGTTGGAAGGCAGAACTCAAAGTGCAGAGTTGGGAAAATCAAGGAGGAAAGTTGTCAAGCATTCAAAAGAATCAAAGTAAGTTCTAGGTATTGATGAAGTAAAACTGACTAGCCTTATTCCTTTGTTCGGTGAATTATATTTTGTATTTTGGAAAGGAAGAATGGAAGTTTATTTGAAGGCTTATGGATATGAGATATGGGATTCTATTGTATCTGGAAGCATATCGACCGACGAATCTAGTAGGTACAATACAAAAGATATGAATATAATTTTTGATACTTTTCCAGGAATCATAAAATCAAAATTTGGCTAATGCTCAAAAACAAAACATCTTTGGGAGAAGCTTCAATAACTCTATGAAATTCAAAAGCATACAAGTCAAGATAAATATGTTGAAAATCATGTTGATCCTCATATAAAATAACCAAACAACAATGATGAAGAAGATGCAAAAGAGGACAAGGAAAAATAATTAATTAATATCTTCAAAGAATGGAAGAAAATAGTAAAGTAAAATCGCACACTCAAGGAGGAATTTTCTCTTTTGAAACTCCAAATTTACGAAGAATAAATGAAAGAGAAATACCTGACAATACAAATAAAGGAATTTGGTACAAGGTATGTATTTGAAGATGATCAGAAACAAAAGGAACTAGATACATCTTCAACAGAAATTAGCAAGCTCAGAAAGGAAGATGAAAGGCAAAAGGAACAAATACAATTTCTTAACAGAGAAGTAGAAAAGGTCACTCTTCTAAAATCTACAAGTAGAAGAAGTAGAAGAAAGAAGGAAATTGTTGAAAGGAAAATTTCATGAAGACCTTTCTAAAAAGCAAGAAGAACATGATGCAACTCTTACTAAAATAAACAAGCTCCAGGAATGGAAAAAAGAAAACTTGTAGGTTATTGAAAGGAGAGATCAAGAATTGGATCAGTTGAATATAAAGGCAAAGGAAGTAGGTAAAGCTCCATGTAATGAAGTCACAATCTCTCAGACTTCGCAAAGCAAGATTGATGAGATGTATGATAGTAGGATTTTTCAAAGGAAAAATCAAAATAAAGCACAAAATAAGTTTACAAATGTTGCATATTTAAGAAGTAATGTTGAAGTAATCAAGGACAAGGATCAACAAGAGGTTGTACATCCTCCAAGAAATAATGAATACATAAGATCATCCAGACAAGATAACTCATCTAGGTACGCTAATTTATTTAATGGTTATTGTATTTCATGTACCAACTTTGGACATATGGGTAGGGATTGTAAATATTATGACAGGTACAATTATCAAGGGCATTATCAAAACCCTAGAAGTATGGTTGCAAGAACTCAAGATAGATACTTCAATGATTTCGTCAACCGAAAGTATATTTCTGTCGCTCCATCATTCAGGCCAAATGTTTAATGCTACAAATTCCATAACTATTGACACATAGCTCACAATTGTAGGTACAATATGGAACCTTCCATGAATGACAACCCTAACATTAGGTACAAGAAGATATGGAGAAGAGAATAGATGTAAGAAGACCAAGAAAATTAGAAAGTCTCAACAGTCATGCTTTCAAGTTTTGTAAAGGAAAAAGGGCATGATGAATCTCTAATGGAGGATGTTGAATTTCAGGGTGATTTGACTTAAGAGATGGTTCACACATTATTTTAAAGGTTCATCACGTTGGATCCTTGTAAATATTTGGAAAAGACAGAGTCTATGCAACAATAGCTATGTGTTTGAAGATCGATCATTGGCAGGTTGACAGGTGGCAGATGTGAAGCAATCGTCAGCATTGTAGACAAATCAATCATCTTAAGGAACAATAGGCTTGTCAAGAAAAAATGCAGAAGGTTGTGAAAGGAAAAATTAATTCTAATTGACAAGTACAATCAACTATGTAAATGAAACATAGTATGTTAGGGGGAGACAAGTTGATTGCAACAAGTATTAAGGAATAGAAGCAAACACACATCTTGAAGGTAGATAGAGGAAGGAATTTCTTTAGGGAGAGCGTAGGCAGGTTACAAGTCCACAAGAAGTAGACAATTTGTCTAGGGGAGTCACCCTTTTCCATTGATGTCAAAGGGGGAGATAAATCAAGAGTAGAAGATCGAGGTACGAAGTCATGGGGAGAAGTGATCACGGGGGGAGTACATGTGTTGCCATCAATTATAAAGGGGGACATTTTTTATTGGTGTTTTCATTTATGTCAACATTAGTTAATGAACACTCTTATATTTTTTTGGATTACATCAGGTTGGAAGCTCCATAGAAGGATGGATGGAAACCTTAGTTCTAGGATTTGGATTTCGTGGGTGATGAATGTACCTCGCATTTGTTGGAAGTGTTTAAAGAATCAAATCATGAATTTTTAATTGGAGATCCTCACCATTAGATTCTCCTCATTGAGTTGATTATGCTGGTATGTGGCACACCATGTCACTCTTCACGGTTTGAGAGATATTCCAATTTGGAAATGAAGAAACCAATTTGTGGGGGAAAACCCCATAAGTCGATGATGAGGTATTTCATTGACAAGACCATGAAGGCAAAATGGACCTTCCTATTAAGAATAAATTAGAATATCTATATCAAAGAAGATCAAGGTTTCTGGCTCCAAAATATTTGACATTTAAATTCCAATAACCCTCAATTAATAATTGGGTTCATCATAAGGCATTTTGACTCCATAAAATTATATTTTAAAATTTCTAATTTCCTCCAATGGCTACCCTTACAATCCCCTTTGGTAACTATAAAAGGACTACGATATTTCCTCCAATTGAGATGAATAGAATGAACAAATCCATGTGATTGAAGCTTTGAAATTCCATCATTCTCGTCCCCTGTGAAGACAACATTAAGGGTTTTGTTTTGAAGTCCTAGTTTTGATCTGTTTAGGTTTTGTTTGGGCATACATTATTGTAGGGAAAAGGCTAAATTTTGGAAGGCTCACAAGGGAAACAAATTTGTAAAGTGGAAGACCGAATTTGTTTTAGGACCAATGTCATCCATTTCTATCTGCAACCTAATCTAAGGAAACCCTATATCACACTTGGTAACTATTTCTGAGGCTCATAAAGATAGCCAAATTATTAATACAAAGTTGCTGACAAGGAATATGATTTTTTTGTGTGGTCCTTGCATCAAGGAAATGGGCACCTTTTATAGGTCCAAATAGCATCAAGTCTGGGCATGATGCATTGAAATTACAGTAGCTTGGAGTAAGGTTCCTCGACCCTTCCTAGGGAATTCCTTTGAATGTACAATGACAATAGTCATATCACCTATGGCATTTGTGGAGCCTATATAATGTTAACTGAGGTATGCACCATATATAGGAGTGACAACAATCATCAGTAAAACTTGTTAAGGTAGTAAATTTTGTTTTGTAGACTAAGCAATAATTCTATTAACACAATATATACATATGCATCCCCATAAAAGGGAAGTTGATTCTTTCAACCGTAGAACAATGAATTAGAAAGGTCTTATTGAAAGTAATGTTCTCTTAATAGTGATTGTAATAGAGGTATGATAATGACATCATTATGACCTCTTGATGCATAGAGAAATGAATTTTTGTGGCAAAGTAATCTTTAGTATGGGCATCCTTTAGAATGTCTTATTATGTTGATGAAAGATAGTCCATATCCTAATTATTGTGTGTATAGTAGTGGTGCTAATGAATAACAATGATATAACAGTGACAAATTGAGATCTATCTGTAACTTTTGATAAGCTAAGATACCTTGTGCAATAGTAACCCAACTCTTGTAGCATAATAGTGACTTGATGACACTTTTGACAGTAACTTGAATACATGTAGCAAGTAACCTAGATGTATGATGCATTGTGATCATATGGCAAAAACAATGGATCTCATATGACAGTGGTATATAAACTAATGACAAGGTTGGAAGATTACATATAACAGTGATGTGAATTGGTGACAGTGACTCAAGGTATGTGACAGTAATATCAATGACATTGGTTATACATGACATTGCTCAATATATCTTGAGTGAGCTTGATATTGATGACATACATTGACCCTTGGCTTGACAACATTTATGTGACAACAATATTGACATTGACCTGTTGTGATTGATAGTGACTTGATCCTTGATACAACTATAACCTTGAAATATGAACAACGATCTTGTAGTGAAAAATATGTTGTAGTTGACAACAACTTTGGATAGTGACTTGTTTTGACTTTGAACAATGACCCAAAATGTATTGACCTTGTTAGACAATAGGTCCTTAACTGTGGCAATCCCCTTTTCAACATTAACTTGGTTGTAGAAAGAGATTCACATATGGTTTATGTACTATATGGAAATAAACTTGAGATAGTATGTAAGTGACTTATAATAGACAGTGATAATAATACCTTGTGAGATAGTGATATATATGAGGACATGGTAGTGAAAATTATCCTAGTATGATAATAATACTGACTTAACTTGACAGTATTAATGATAACGAATCTTGTTGTGATGTAATGACTTGAAAACATAAATGACAATGATACCTACAATGACAACTAGCAATAATGACCTTGATAATGACAAGTGACTGATGTAACCTTGATGTGACACAAAAACCTTGATGAATGACCTTGTTGCAATAACAAATGACATTTATGTTGTTCCTATGATGTGTATTGAGAGTTGTGATAGTGGCTAGGGTTTCAACGATAGAAGTTGATCATTTGCATTAAAAATTAGAACTATTTTGGTGTGAGTTGAGCAGTAAGAATGCTAGGGTTTGATGTTGGACAAGAAATAATGAATATTTGATTGCTAGAGTTTGTGTTGAAGTTATATTGTATTGCATTCCTTTAGTATTGATTTAGAGCACAGGAAGATCAAGTTTGAAAATTGTAAAATGTGGCCCGTCAGCTAATCAAGGTGGCAAGGTGGTGTGAGGTAGGAGAGTGGAGTCTCCTTTAGGTTGGAGCTTGATAACAGTTCAGAGCGATAGGGTGGTGCTAGGGCAGGTTGTAGCTTGCATAGGATGTTGGATCATCAGTCTAGTAGCAGTTGGTAGACAAGGTGTTGGAGCATTCATCAAGTTGAAGTCTGATCTTTAGGGTGTTGGAGTGTCCTTCCGATTGCATCTAGTAAATAGAGCATAAGAGCATCCTACAGGTTGGAGCCTATAAAATAGGGATTGGACCCTCCTTCAGTTGGAGATGAAAACTTGATATAAATCTTCTAAAGGCAAATACTAAGAAGTGTTTGGTGGTTGTTGTCCTAGAGGGGTTTCCACCAATAAAATCTTTGTGTCTATTGTCCTTATTAGTTATGCATTGTTGAATTGTGTTGAAGATGTTTATGTTTATATGATACTAATAACAATTAATGCTCTATGGAATAAAAAATATACTAATTGATAAGAAATATTGATTCACCACCTCTCAGTATTCACAACATTAAATGATAGTTATAAATTAATTTAATAGAAAAAAGGTTGGAATGAGAACTCAACTCAATGTAAAACCACATAGTAAGAGTTACAATTCATTCAATGATGCATATGACCACTTGGAGGGGACATATAGTCTCAAGAAGCATTACTTCAATGGTAGAGGATAAAGGAATGTGTAGGAAGTGGACATTGTTGAAGAATCTAGGGTAATTAGATCAATAAGATTCTTCTCCCATGATTAATTTTTCTTATTAGCACAATATTTGCTTGTTAATATTAGAGTGTGTCTTATTAGTTCATCAAATAGTTACCAAAACAAAAGAGACAGTAACACAAGATGTTGCCTTTTTTCCAGGGCCAAAGCCTCTCACTCTTTGAGAGGATTACCTGCACAAAATTCTTCTTATAGATATTCCAGCTGACGAATACCAAGACCATGACCCTTGACCTATTAGCTTCTCCAAGACCAAGTCACTAATTGTCTTCTTCGTTATTTCTGAGATCATCATCACTGCTACTGAAGTCATCATTGTTGTAACACTAAGGTCATCTCTACTGCACCACCAAGATCATTGTTGTTGCACCATTGCTAAGATCTTTACTAAGATCATCTTTGCTACACCTTCATTGAGATCATTATTGTTGCACCTTCATTGAGATCATGATTCCATCTATGCTGAGATCATGGTTGCATTTAGAATGTATGTCGAGACAAAGAGTGTCATTGTGGGATCACCGAGATCCTTTTTCATCACAAACATGCCAAGACTGTGATGACTATGTCTAGAGTGTATGTCAAGAGTGTATCACTGTGATATCACTTAGATCCTCCTCATCACAAGTATGTTGATGACTATGTCTAGTATGCCAAGACAGTGATCACTACGGGATCATAGTGATCCTCCTTATCACAATTATGTTGAGACTGTGATTGTGAGATAATGATCACCAAGAATCATGAGGAGTCTGAAACCTTGTCTTTGTGGTACCCATATGAAAACCACAGAGATAACCTCATCCTGCACCATGGACAAACTTCTAAAATATCTTACTGTGGCATACGAAACCCTTCTTGTGACTGCCCTCTCTTCCTGTGACAATTGAAATCTTCCTATGACAAACTTCTGAAAACTTCAAATGAGTCTGAGTTCTATGTTTTTTGTGGTGACAGTAGCCTCATATATATAGTGGTTTTCCTCTACATGTGAGCCGATATGACATGCTCAATGAGTGTGTCTCTATAGGTGAGCGAACAGGACTTCTTTAGCTATTTTGGAGGTCGACTTCTTCAAGAGGGATTGTGCTTGTATTTTGAAGGGCTATTTAGACATATTTATAGACTTATGTACATTGACTCATGCTCAATAATAGCTTCTTCATACATGACGTTGACTCTTTGACTTAATAATAAATCTTAAGGCTCTCAATGGGAGCCGCTAAAAAATACACCTCTTGCTTATGAAACCCATGTAGCAAAGCATACAAAAATAATTTCATTTCTTTTTATTTCATAATGACAAAGATCATGTCATTATGAAGACTGAACCGAGTTACACCTTATTCAACAGACACAACCTTAGAGCAGAAAAACTCTAGTGCCAAAGAATGCCAATGGTCTCAAAATATTGAGGTTATGTTCTTCTTTGGAATTATATTGCCATTCTTCATATGCAAAATTAGAAAATCCACTTGGAAATTCCAACATCTAGATTCTAATAGCCATTTATCTCAATTCAACATATAATGGATGGTCTAAGCATGCTAGATATTGTAATTAACCAATCAAATGAAAGGAATTAACCTTAAACAAGGGTTAACAGTAACATGATAATAGACATTAGAATTACATGGATACAATCAATATTTATTTAACTTAGTGTACAAAGCCCTCAATTTGAGTAAGCAATAAATTGATTGAAATATTGAACTCATTATGACTGTTGGGATTTAACTTTCTATTAAGTTAACTCACATAAGAGTGTTGGACAACCATTAGTTTCTAACAATAAAAAGTTACATAGGTCATGCATTAAAATACTCAATTAATTCAATGCAATAATGTCAAATCAATCAAGCCACTAGGAATAAAAAATGCACAAGTAACATGCATTAGAGACCTAACAAACTAAAACAAATAATAAAAATATAAAGTTTTGCCTTGAAAACTCAAATGAGAAAACCAACTTGAAATGATTGCTTAGTTCTCATTTCGACAATCTTTGGTTACAATGTAGTGCATGGTTCTTTGTGCATCCTCACCTCTCTTGGCTAGCAAAAAGTTGTTTGTGAGGCTAATTATAAAAAGATTCATGACTTATTTGTTTTTCGTCTTTTTTTCATGCATATATCTTTTTGTTTTTCATCTATATATATATATATGAAAAAACAAAGAGAATTGTTTTTCATCTCTCGTCTCATATGTTTTTTTTCTTTTAATAGTGTATTGTCACTTATGTTTTTTAATCTAACCTTTATTAATTGTCAAGTTGCACTTCTAGGTATGCATGTACTAAGTTTTATGATCATTTTCTTGTTCAAATCCATTTTAGATCTATAATAGCTCAAGGCTTCATTATTACCACCTAGACCTTATGCTTCTATAAATCACCCATTTGTTGGCACAAATGCAACTTGACATATCTCTCTTACAATCCAAACAAATTGTAATATCCACTATTCATGCTAACAATTTTGTTTCCAATGTTCTTAATAATCCTATTATGCATCCAAGCACATTCACACTCTCTCATAGGTGCCAAATGCCAATAGGGCAATGTCCTTAAGGCATCATTAGACAGGGGAACAACCTCCAATTTTTTTTTCCAATGGCTAGTCGGGTAGAGCCAATCTATTAGAATTAGAAAACATGTTATAAACCATTGAATCAAAATTTTAAGATTTAAATTGTTGTCATGATTCCCCAACCCAATATGGTCAAGAAGGAAAAAGGACCTTTGGTAGAACAAAATGATAATGATGAACATATGAAAATAAAGGATGTTGGCATCTTCCTTCACCTTTCAAAGGTATAGGATATAATAAATTCAATGAAGAGTGTTTTGGTGATGGTCAACACTATTTTTTCAAGGAAAATATAATAATACCACTGTCCTCTTCAATAATATATATATATATATATATATATATACAATAACATTGTTCTTATAACTAACATCATATACATCATAGTTAACTATGAGTGACTATAAATTTGACATAACTAACATCATGGATTTTATAAATACGCTTAACTAACATCATAAACAACTATCCATTTAACATAACTAACACCATAATCAACTATAAGAAATTATCAATTTAATTAGTCGTGAGCGAATATCAATTTAACTCAATTCATGACCTACTCTTTATAAACATTTACATTAATTATCATAGCATTTTTAAAAAGCAACTATTCATTTAACATAACTAACATCATAATTAACTATTAAAAATTATCAATTTAATATCACTACCATCTTAATCAATCAAATTTAAATGAATATTAACTTAACTCAACTCATGAACTACTCTTTATAAACATTTTCACTTAATTCTTTTAATTTCTTATCATTTAATATCACACCATCTTAATATAAGTGGATATCAACCCAACTTAAGTCAACTCATGAACTACTCCCTATAAACATTTTCACTTAGTCATTTTAATTATCATAGCACTAATAATGACTATTACCATTTTGTTGGTGGGGAATGAAACCCAAATGGTATTTTAAAAAAAACTGTTTTCCGAATAATAATATTATTTTCCAAATAAAAACTTTGTTTTTATAATAATAATCGTAACACCTTTGTATTTAACGATGAGGAAACCATAATCGTATACACAAAAATTATTAAAAGGGTAAACTCCTTTTGATATCAACCCTAAATAAGATATCCACGTGTCCCTTATATTAGTCCATAATCGTATACACAAAAATTATTAAAAGGGTAAACTCCTTTTGATATCAACCCTAAATAAGATATCCACGTGTCCCTTATATTAGTTTTTTTTACCAAAACAATATTGTTTATGGATAGTAGTTTAACAAAGTTTATGATTGTGATTATTAAGGTTTTTTTGTTAATGGTTTAAAAGATTATATTAACCAAAGCTAAGACCAACAACCATTTTCCCTCTTTTTGGAAATTCAATTCATTAGCTCTTCACACACCAAACATATATTATGGAAAAATAACTTCTAAACTAAAAAAATGACATTGATCTTATAAATATTAATTACACAAACTCCCCCAAAATTTCATGAAACGCATTTTTCAAAGGAGGTACACATCTTTGTCATTAAACAAATCGATAGCAGCTTTGTAAACACCTTTCTCAACTCTTGAATGAATACAACAGAAGTCACGAGTTCGAACCACGCCTACTTACCATTCTTCTTATATATTACAGTTCTTCTAGCTCATTTCATTTCTATATGTGTCTTCTTCCTATAAAGGAAAAGCTGATGTGCAGTGCAAAGTGGATAGAGATTGGACAAGTGAGACAATTGTACCCTCACTTAGTCGATACTTGAAAACCAAATTTTGGTGGTCCAAAAGCTTTTTCAGTGGGAAGGTTGTGATCCAAATTGGATCCATGAAAATTATTAGAGTTCTATGACTGTATCAAATCAGGACAGACTTCAAAAACTTGTGAACAAAGAGCTATCAGGAAGACCTCTGGACAGTGGCAGTTTGTAGCCAACAAGGAACGACGAGGACCTCGGTCAAAGCACGCTAACCAAGGCCGATGGAGACTGTGCAAGATGCAAACTAGCAGTTAGGAAGTCCGGATCGGAAAACGGAGGCCATTTCTGAAGTGCGATTGCTGGGCAAAATCCCTTGAAATGGAAAGGCCCCGAGCGCTTGGTCACAAGGAAAAGCCAAAAACCGTGGGAAAAGCACTAAAGCAAAAGGCAGGCCCTGTGCTCCAAAACCAGCGGAATATCGGAGGCATGTTGGGCGGTAAGCGAATTTGGTAGAACGAGCGATTCCATACATTGCATGACGCGTGTCCAGCGAATGAGAGAGAAAATCGCCTCTCATCACGGGCTAACGATCGAGCAAGTCAACCGCACAATAAGAGCGAACACCGTAGGATTTGGGGGCTCCAGATTTGATGGTGGAGATTGCACTAGATGAATGACCGGATTTGGAGGGAGAATTAAGTTGCGGCGTATAAAAGTCTGAAGTCTGATTTGACCACTAAGTTGGCGGATGAATCATTACACAACATAACCAAAATACCAAACCGTTTGAGGAAGAGTTGGCGTAGTTCATGAGAGGACAAGTGGCCACTTCCCTGCAAGACGTTACACGGTGGCGATGACGCAGAGGCAGGGAACTCTAAGCGAACAATAGTAGATGATCCGAAGGGGCGGAAGAGGAAGCGAACAGTCATGAGACAAATTGGCTTTAAGCCATGAACAGACAGACACAGATAAGGAGAGTGTGAAGCAAGACCGAAGCGAGCACTGTGAGAAAGGAGACAGTGAGACAGAGAGACAGAATAGAGAATAAGCAAGAAGTAGAAAACAGAGAGTCGAGCTAACCTGCAGAGCAAGGTAGCATCGAGAAGACAGAAGGCTTGAGAGGTTCGAGCAATCCCTGAGAGGATATCTATTGGGAACTGGGTACCAAATTTGGACTCATCCCATTCAAGACCAGCTGAGGTCGAGACTTAGTGGGGAAGAGTCTGTGCACTCTAGTGGCTGGAGAATCCAAGAATCACTCTGCTAAGCATCATCTGTTTTAGGAGACTCAAATTGAGCTCCTCATTGTAAAAACTCTGCTTTAAAGACACAATAAGAAAAGGCCACCACTGAAAGTTGGAACGGAGATGTAGCCCAAGAGGATTGGGTGAACTCCTTGTTAATTTGTTGTGTTCTTGTATTTGCTTACTGTGTTTCTCTCACTGTTTTCCATTTTCCAGTGTCTGTGTATTTTGCAATCTGATCGATCCGTTGCCTAATATAACATAGACACACACCAGCACATGGGTTTGTAATACCTTCATTAATTAATTAATTAACTGAGATCACTCACGAGTGATTTTCAGATCATGGCTAGTTGGGTAGAGCCAATCTATTAGAATTAGAAAACATGTTATAAACTATTGAATCAAAATTAAGATTTAAATTGTTGTCATGATTCCCCAACCCAATATGGTCAAGAAAGCAAAAGGACCTTTGATAGAACAAAATGATAATGGTGAACATATGAAAATAAAGGATGTTGGCATCTTCCTTCACCTTTCAAAGGTATAGGATATAATAAATTCAAGAATAGTGTTTTGGTGACTGTCAACACTATTTTTTCAAGGAAAAGATAATAATACCATTGTCCTCTTCAATAAAAAAAAATAAATAAATAAATAAATACAATAATATTGTTCTTATAACTAACATCATATACATCATAGTTAACTATGAGTGACTATAAATTTGACATAACTAACATCATGGCTACTATAAATACACTTAACTAACATCATAAGCAACTATCCATTTAACATAACTAACATCATAATCAGCTATAAAAAATTATCAATTTAATTAGTCAAGTACGAGTGGATATCAACTTAACTCAACTCATGACCTACTCTTTATAAACATTTACATTAAGTTCTTTTAATTATCTTAGCACTCGTAATAAACAACTATCCATTTACCATAACTAACATCATAATTAACTATAAAAAATTATCAATTTAATATCACTACATCTTAATCAATCAAATTTAAGTGAATATCAACTCAACTTAACTCAACTCATGACCAACTCTTCATAAACATTTTCACCTAATTCTTTTAATTTCTTATAATTTAATATCATTACCATCTTAATATCCAAATGAATATGAACTCAACTTAACTCAACTCATGAACTACTCTTTATAAACATTTTCAATGAGTTATTTTAATTATCATAGCACTAGTAATGACTATTACCATTGTGTTGGTTGGGAATGAAACCCAAATGATATTTAAAAAAAAAAAAAACTTACTTTGTCAAATAATAATATTATTTTCCAAAAAAAACTTTGTTTTTATAATAATAATCATAACACCTTTGAATTTAACTCCTTATGATATCAACCCTAAATAAGATATCCACGTGTCCCTTATATTAGTTTTTTTAAAACCAAAACAATATTGTTTATGGAGAGTAGTTTAACAAAGTTTATGATTGTGATTATTAAGTTTTTTTTAATGGTTTAAAAGATTATATTAACCAAAGTTAAGACCAACAACATTTTTCTTTTTTGGAAATTCAATTCATTAGCTCTCCACAAACATATATTACCCACCAAACATAATATGGAAAGATAACTTATAATCTAAAAAAAATGACATTGATCTTATAAATATTGATTACACAAACTCCACCAAAATAATTTATGAAACGAATTTTACAAAGGAGTTACACATCTTTGTCATTAAACAAGTCGATAGCAGCTTTGTAAACATCTTTCTCAACTCTTAAACGAATACAGCAGAAGTCACGAGTTCGAACCACGCCTACCTACCATTCTTCTTACATATTACAGTTCATTCTTCTTACATATTACAGTTCTTCTGTCTCATTTCATTTCTATATGTGTCTTCTTCCTATAAAGGAAAAGCTGATGTACAGTCCCTGTCAGAGATTTCTGTATGCCAGCAGTGCGGGCGTTATCTTCCTGTAGCAGGATACCTAGTGGGATGAATTATTATTGTCTTCGTCGTTGTTATTATCGACAAACTCTAAATCCAAATCCATTCCGACCATGGCTAGGGCGAGATGGCCCTGGCGCGCCTTCATGTTCTTCTCAGATTCTCCATTGACGTCGTCAAGCAGTGTGAGGCGAGCATGCTGTATGAGTCTCGTGTCTTCTTCGCCATTCAGGATTTTGAGAATGTGGCTCATGCATGGCCTCAATGACTCCATTGGGTGGAGGCACACAGCCGCTGCCCCCATCATTCTCGTTACCTGCTTTCCCTTGCAGGACGATCTCAGTTGAGGGTCCACCAGCTCCTCTGCATTTCCCCTGTACAGTAACGGCCTTGCCTGAACAAACACACACAACAATGAATCTAACTGCCCATCAATTATTTCTTCAAACCCATTGAATCTAACCAGTTCATTAAGTGCATTGAATATGAACACTATCAATTTTGCATTGATTGAACCCATTGAATCTAACCAGTTCATTGGATGGATTGGTTGATTGGGTTAACTGAATATCAACAGTATCAATTACATTAAACCCATTGAATCCTACAAGTTTATTGGGTGTATCATATATGAACATTAGCAGGCAAACTCCACAACCTCCAAATTCTTAAGGCTATCTCTGCTAATCTCAGCAAAATCAATCAAACATATTGACAATACAAAACAAAATAGAAGAAAAGTGGCTCACCCAAAGGACCAAGTTCTCAATCCCAGGGCGTTCTGTGTCAATGGCCTTCCTTCCAGTCAGCAATTCCAATAAAACAACTCCAAATGCATAAATGTCAGTTTTCTCAGACACCTTCCCATGCTGGAAATATTCTGGAGCCAGATACCTGTATCCAATGCCCTTTTAATTATTCTCCATATCATCAAAGCTTGTGCACTAGCCCATGTAACAACCAATTGATTTACACAGTGCATTGGGTACATTGAATAGGGATATCAGCACAATTCAATGTGCACTGAGTGTACAAAAAAAATCTAAATCCTAGCACAAACGCATTTGAATATAGATACTATGAGAAACCCATATAAACCAGGTCTGATACATATCCACAAATGGCCGAACCAGACATGCAACCTCTGAAATCTGATGTCAAGGGCTATATCAGATTCGGCTCAGATTTATTTCAGATTCCAGTTTAGATTTATATGTGCAAGTATCTTATGTGATCTGATAAGAAAATGGTCTTTACATGGAAATGGTATCCAAGAATTATTTGCCTCACCCAAATGTTCCTTTAACTGACTTGCACAAGAAGGGTACAGAAGGCCCCAGCGTCCATGTTGCTAGCCCAAAATCACACAACTGCAATAGAAATAGTCACATAAGCATTATATACCAAAGATCTGAACATTATTGAATGTGGAATCCATATGCAAGCTGCATCAAAAATAGTTCTGAACATTATTGAATGTAGAATCCATATGCAGATTGCAACAGAAATAGATCTGACCAATACATGGTTTCTCACCAGTACATGCAAACTAACTGTTACATTACCTTAGCTGTTTTCCGAGAGGATAAAAGAATATTTGAGGGTTTGATATCTCTATGTAGGACGCATTTTTGAGTGCCATGATGCAAATAATCCACAGCCTTGGCAATTCCTACTGCGACTCGAAACCTGGCTGACCAGGACAGAGAGCCCTTCCCTTTCGTTTTATTTTCTGCATTTTCACATCAAATCATCAGTAATCAGACTTCTTATTCTCAGACCAACAGAAAATAAAATGCCCAAAAGAAGATGAATTCTAGACATAACAGGACCATGAAAATGGTATGACAAACTTCCACCGTTAAACAATAAGCAGCTTTCTTTCTTTTCATTCCAACAGAAAATAAATGCCCAAAAGAAGAATAACTACAGGTATAACAGTACCACGAAGATGGTAATCCAAACCATCAAAACACGGATCAGAGTTCTTTATTTTCAGCCCAACAGAAACTAAAATGCCCAAAAGAAGAGTAATTCCATATATGACAATACCACATGAAGATGGAATTCCAAACTTTAAAAACACCAGTAGTCATAGTTCTTCTGTTCAGTCCAACAGAGAATAAAAAGCCCAAAAGAATAATAATAAAGACAGATATAACAATACCATGAAGATGGTATTCCAAGCTTCCACCAGATATGAACTTGTAGACCAGAAAAAGGCCCAGGCGATCAATGCAGTAACCTAACAAAGGAACCACATGACGATTCTTCAAACTGCCTGCAATGTGAAGCTCTCTGCAGAATGCCTTGTCTGATTCCTTATCATCACAGTCCAGCCTTTTTACAGCAATCAGTTTCCCAAACCTCAGCCTGCCTCTGTAAACGCAGCTGTGAGCTCCCCTTCCCAGCACTTTGCCTATGTCCATTAAAAAATTCTCATAATCAAGATAACACCAAACAAGAAGAACAGTATACAGAATTTGATGTGCCTTGCATAAAGGAAATTGATTTTATTTATATGGAAATAGATATCAGATCAGAAAATACCTTGAGAGAAGTCTGATGTAGCCAATCGAATCTCTTCATAGTCGAATCTAGTCAAGCCTTCTACTGCAGGCAAAATGTGACGTTCCAAGGACTGGATTCTTCCCCACTGAACGTCTGATTTGTTGGTGGAAGCCATGATACTGTCCTTACAATCTGGGGTATCCATTCCTTTCTCTAGATTCACTAACAATACAGTGGGTCTGGAACCAACAGGATTATTGTTGCTGTTATTATTGCATGCAGAATCCAAATCCAACTGGGAGCCGAAACTGAAACGGAAAGAAGAATTAACAGAAGTGACATCCAGGTTTTCTGTGGCTCCTGGACTACAACACCCCAACTGATCGACTAAATCGCCAGCTAGAAGCCAAGTGTCATTGGGGTCAAATTCATTTAGACTATTAAGATTTCTGGCCGATCTTTTACTTCCAGTTAGAAGTCCCATGGTGGCGAGACCCCATCGATTTTTCCTGCACAGAATTTTCATTTTCATGGCTGTTTCACAATCCACCGAAACTTGTGCAATCATCTCTCCCTCGCTGTTAACAGGACCATTGTGAATGCAAGCCTTGTTTTTATGATTTTTCTGCTTACCGCACTCAGTTTTTTCCTCACTATTAACTCCCTGGCTGCTAGAGACGCACCCCATGAATAATGTTAAATCATGTCCTCCGGTCAGATCTGGAGTTGGAATTTGCACCCCCAAAAAAGCAAAAGAACGAAAAAGAAAGTTGCTGAAAAGCTGCCAGACTTCTGGGACACTTTCCAAAGTTGGCGGTACCCTGTTCCTTTGAATGCAAGAAATACCCACAATAAGTGAATGCGTAGTCTGAGAAACAGGGGCAGTTTATTCAAACATTGGAGGAGTTATCAAAGCATCCATGGAGTATATTCATGAACGAATGTCACAGAGAAAGTTCAAACATTGTTAGGTGAGTTATATAGATCAGAGAGATGGAGAACAGGTGCAACTCAAGGTGGGGCATGAATTCTGATGGGAAAAGTGAATCTGTACATGTTGTCGCGCCCAATTTCCCGCAAAATCTGCACCTACAAGGAAAGATAATTTTATTTTAAATTAATAGCCAGCGGACCAACACAGCGATTCCATTTCATGTGTGGGAGAAGAAACTGGATTTTGTTACAATCGATTTTGATGGATTTAGCTCACCTACACAACTTCACTTGTTTTTTATTAATTCTTCTCCCGTCCCTGTAAGCTTCACTTGTTTTTTATAATTCTTCTCCCCTCCCTGTAAGGTGGTTTAGGGTTTATCAAAGTAAAATTAATTGGTAAATTCATTGACCCAGCCTTTAAGTTGTAACTTACTTTGTGACATGACAGGGACAAATTGTTAAATATTTCTTTTAGGGCAAAGGTAAAGGAATCTATAATTTATCGAGGTGAATTAATGAAGAGTATCATCCATTGACTTACCTTGGACGTATTGACTGACTTTTGGAACATTTGTGAGTTAAAGTAACCTTGTAATTCGGGTAAATTATTAGGACTTTTATAATGTAATTCATGGGTTCAATTCTGGAGTAAATCATGTTAATGATGGGATGACTTGTTTGGATATTTAGTTTAGTTAAATATAATGTGGGATAGTTTGTTGGATATTTAGTTAAATGAAGTGTGTTTGATTGTATAATTTGGTGGGTTATTTATATCAATACAATGAAATGTAACTAATTAATGCAATAGTTTTTTGGGTTTAATTTTATTTGTAATTAGTTAGAGTGTTTAAGAGTTATAAGTTTAAATTGTTGAATTTGGAGAGTTTGAATGTTGAGGGATTTTTTTTTAGAGTATTGAATTTATTTATGTATTTAAAAACACATTTTAAATAATAAGAAATCACAATGTTAC
>APFE030988203.1:0-15185 GCA_000404065.3 Pinus taeda
CCTTCATCTGAGGTGGTTTTTGCCTCTGTAGAAGGAGCATCATCGGATCCTTTTCCTTTATCAGGAGCTTTAGATTTACACTCCCTTCTGAAGTGCCCTTCCTTTTCGCATTTCCAGCACACCACCTTTGTAGGTTTCCTGGAGATTTAGATCTCCCTCTAGATTTAGATCTCCCACTCGATGACTTATTTTTGTTTCTGTTCTGGGACCGTCCTCGTACAGACAAGGCATCACCATTCTGGTTGTCCATATTTTTCCGTCTCATCTCCTCCGTCAGCAAGGCTGAGACTATTTCATCAAACTGCAAAGCAGTTGCATTGCTACCTATTGCAATAACCAGACTATCCCACGAATCTGGTAGAGAACACAACAGACTGATGCACTTATCTTCATCTGAAATTTTAATATCAACAGATAATAACTGACTTACCACAGTATTAAATGCATTCAGGGCTCTGTCACCGAGTCTCCATCTTTCATCCTCAGGTTATACAACTTTTTCCGCAGGAACAGTTTATTCACCAGAGACTTAGATTGGTACAAAGTTCCTAACTTGTCCCATAAAGCCTTCGTCGTAGCTTCCCCTGATACATTCAACAATACTGAATCTGAGACACACAATCGTATTGTGCTCTTTGCCTTTCGATTCAACTTCTTTCATTCTTCATCAGTCACTCCCGTTGGTTTAGTACCTGGATCTACCGCGATCCACTGATCTTTATCCACCAACAGATCCTCCATCTTGAGTTTCCACAACTCAAAATTCTGACCATTGAACTTCTCAATCTCTATCTTTCCGCTGCTCGCCCATCTTCTTTCACCACCAGAATCGATCTCACAGATCTCCCACTGAACAGGGTCTACCACAGGCCCAAGCGAAAACCCTCAGCAACAAAGGCGTCCCCTTGAAGCCAAAACAACTCTGATACCAAATGTAGGTTTTAACCCCGTACAGAAATTACCTGCATACGAATTCTAAATGAAAAGAAAAATAAAAATGCGAGAGCATAACACATAAAACACATATCCACAGAGATTTCCCACTGGATCTCAAAATCGAGACTACCAGCTTGATTTTTCATTATTTTCCTTTCAATGTTACAATACATATTTATACATGCCGAAGCATCCAATACCATGGACCGAAAAACCATCACGTCCAATACCATGGATGAAAAAACCATCGATCCAATACCATGGACCGAAAACCATCGCGTCCAAAAAACATGTGCAAAAATCATGCACAAAACCATAGGTGGGTCCGCCCAACCTTACATAGGGTCCAAAACCAAAATTTTCAGGGGCTCTGCCCTGGACCCCATAAAGTGGGGTTATGGGTACCCCTCAAACCCCTTGTTAACTATGTGGAAAGAATATAACACAACCCAACACCATTACATGCATATTTTCTTCAGATCTAACTATTCATAATATTTCCATCACTTTCATGCTTACTACCACTTTGATCTTCATCACCTTATATAACCTAGCCTTTATCCAATACCACAGGTCAAAACCATACTCCAGCTGATGGTTTTCTTAAATGGGATCAAAACATCTGTTATTGGGCTCAATACCACAAGGAAATACCATGGTAAGTACCCTTGGTATTTATAATACCCTGGTGTGGAAACTGTACAAGCCTTTTCTTCTTCATACTCACGTGTGTATATGGCTTTACTTAATAGAACCCGCTTATAATTCTCGAAATATCAACTTTATCATACCTTTGCCTCTAAACTTCTATGCCTTTGTCAAAACACTATGTCACATATGTAAACATATCTTGTTTACATCTTCAACAAGTAGGTTTCCACTCAGAGACAACTCATCAAGTAGGTTGTCATTGATCAGGTAGGTTTCCATCAAGGACAACATATAATTCATAATGGCAACAATCTCTCCCTTTGGACATGATGGCGACCACTTTGGTGTTTGGTCACCACAACTTGTAGATACCTTTTAAACACATCAAGCCAAGCACCAAGCTTTTCAAACTCCAAGATTCTCTCCAAACACCAAGCTACTCTCCCCCTTTCACATCAAGGGCAAAACGCTGACCAACACTGAATGAAGACTTTTGTATTCGAACTGTTGAGTATGAACACTGATCATCCTCCGCCTGAGCACAGTTTTAAGTTTCTGAAAGATTTACAATGAAGTACATTCCCCTATGAATCATATTAGTTTTCTTATTAGCAAGGACTCAAGCTTACATCAATCACCCAATCAAAGTGGGTTTACATATTTGACATCATTATTACATCAACTTCCCAAGCATAGTGGGATTACAAATTACATCACATGTCCAAAAAGACTTGACCACAATAGTCCATACATGAATGAATTTTACAATGAGTACGTCATAGGTATTTACATGACCTTTCCATCAAATGATAGATATGGCATGTATAATAAATACTAAAGACCTCAATAAGACCATGATAGTCATCAACAACTATCGTACACCATATAAGCATCTGTCAATATGTAAGATAGAACAATGTAGTTTCAATATCATCAATGTGTGACCTGGTATTCATACACAACACCATAATAGAGGACCAATCATATCATCATAAAGTAAGATAGGAAAATGTATCATCATTCTTCAATATGACATATTTCCAAGTATCATCCAACAAATGTAGTAGTAGCATATAACCATGTCTTCACAACATCATTCTCTTGGCCCAAATTCTTCATAAGAAGAATTATCACACAAACACCGCTTAATCAAGAAATATACAACTTAAGAAAACATAATCAACAAGTTCATCATTCAAGAACTTCATCAAGATAAGAATCATCAAGAACAAATCGTTATGTATGAAGCAAACATAATGCCAACAACACATTGTTAGAAGCATAACAAATGCTCCCCCTAAACCTGTGCCAACTGTTCACTGTTATATCTGATCATATCATTTCAAATATCAGTAAGAATGATCAAGGCATCATTATAACCCATTCATCCATCAAGTCACCAAAAACTTATAAAGGCCAAAATCACTTTTTGTTTCAACCATTAGAATCATGAAATTCAAATAATAATTAGCTAAAGCATATTGGATCCTTCTTTTGAGTTTGTCATGTGTATACTTGTGCATTGTTACTACACCAGAGACACTGTCAGCAGTATAAGCAAGATGAAAATTAAAAATAACCATGGGATTCATAATCAAGTCACGCATGTATTAGTCCCTGTGAACATGAAGAATCAACAGAGTGATGATGTAGAGACCATTCTCAATTTTTTTCTGAGATATTAAAATGCTTCACATGGAAGAGGTTTTGTAAAAATATCAAAAACTTGTTATTTTGAGGGAACATATTCCAATTTAACCTTTGTTCAAGCAACTGTTCTCTTAGAAAAAATATTTAATTGGAATATGCTTGGTCTTGGAGTGCATAACTAGATTTTTTAACATATTAATTGCACTTGCATGATCACATAGAATGGAAATGGGTGGAGAACATTTGATTTAAATATCTTGTAATGTTTGCATCATATAGAGAAGTTGTGTGCAACATTATGCAACAACAACATATTCTAATTCCATAGTAGATAAAGAAATTGAGCTTTGTTTTTTTGTTGAACTTGATACCAAGTGGGGCCCCATATAGAATGCTCCTCTACTAGTTATTTTTCTATCACCCACATTTCCTATCCAATTTGCATTTGTATAAGCATGAAGAGTAAGATATGCATCTTTGGGATACCATAAACCAAAGTCTTGAGTTCCTTGTAGATATTTTAAGATTATTTTCACTGCTTGACGATGAGTTTCCTTTGGATTTCCCTGGAATTGTCCAATAATCCCAACTTCTTGCATGATATCTATTCATGTTCCTGTAAGATAGATTAGACTTCTGATCATGTATCTGTATTCTAGTTGAATGACTGTGGGAGAATCATCATGCTAACTAAGACTACATCCTATCACCAAGGGTGTGCAGACTGGTTTGCAATATTCCATTCCATATTTCTTTAGACTTTCCTTAAGGTACTTTTTTTTGTAAATCTTAGCAGGACCATCCATTTTCTATTATATATATACATAAAATTTACACCACACAATTTTACCAGGTGGCCTCAACTCGCCCCGAGGGGAAACTGAGTCTATTGGCCACCGGTCAACATTATACACCATCCAAAAACAAAATTGCTTAAGTTTTTCTAACAAGGCTAGGTAAATCTCAGTCTCATGTCCAATACTATATAACTATAAAAAATGACAAAAACAACATAAAATTTAAAAGCTACCTGCATAAAAAAAACTAACCATAATGAAGCTAATCTTTCTTGACATTCCACTCCTCGGAGTCTGAGGCTACAAGGGTAGGATCTTCAGCGGTTGCATCTAGGATTCCATACACCTTCACAATGCAGGAGATGTGACAGTTAATATGATCCATCATGATGTCCTATTTTTGTAGCTGAAATGGGATTTTCTCCATGTCTTTTTTATAACTGGGTAGGCCCTACAATGTGACTACCATCCCCACAGAAATTTGTTCCATCACTTTACCAAGAAAACTTTTCATCAAGAAGTACAAGCACAGGGTGTGTTTGAATTGCGTAATTATTCCTCTTGTATTCTCTGGGTTAGGAAACATTGTCCTCGAGTCTTCTATCTCCTCGTTCAGTTCCCTTCTCTGTTTTATCTCAAATTCGCAGTCCTCAATCATCATACAGATACCTTCATCTGTTTCATCCATGTAAGCTATGATTGCCTCTGCTATGAGGTGCTTAGCAGGCTTGCGGCCTCTTCATCCTTCTTTCGTGCTTAGTCTCTTGGCTGCCCAGGGGACCGGGCCCTTACTACCACAACCACATCCTCTTTTTGTTGGAGCCGTGCCCTGTTCCTTGATGCCTTGTAGACAGTCAAACACCATTAGATTCATCATTCCATTCGTATCATCCTGACGCGATTGCTCATGCATTTCTTCTCTGCCTTGCTTGGCTTGCGGTAGGTTAAAGTTTCCTTGTGCCCACAAGTGGCCATGAGAATTGGGTTTCAAGCACAGCTCCCAAAGCACTTCACCATGCCCCTCCCCCTTGCCACGGTTCAATTGTTTGTCTCCCCCCTGTAGCTGGAGCCAGGCCTTTAGGCCCATTTGGAGCCTAGCTTTGAAATTTCTATCGTGCTCGCATGCCACTCCCTTATCCAGCAGTTTCCTGCCAAGATTGTGCTTCCCCCTCTATCCTTTATGTCACCCGGGGTCCCTAACAGTGCCCTTGCTACCATGCATATGCAAATGTCAGGGTTTTCTGAATGAATTTCTTACATTGCTAATGTCCCGATCCCCTGCCCGTAGCTCTTTCTTACCTCTCCCAGCACCACTCAGCCCCCCAGACATGACATGTCTATTATCTGTGATGGCCTCGGTCAGAGCAAACATGTAGGGACTTGTATTCTGGCTCAACCCATTGTTATCCATGTCATGGCGAAGGCTTTGGCTTAAGAGCAGTATAAATAAAACGTAGAGCCAATCCATGACCCTCCCTTTCCTCCCCTTGTTTCTCCCTAACAGTGTGAAGCTCCATTAGGACAACCTCTTGCCTCTCCCTCCCCCCGAGCAAAATCCCCGCCAGTGCATGTAATTTCCGCAAGACCCCCACCAGAGAATATAAATTATACATGAGCGAGACCAGAATACATACCAAAAAGTTGTCGCTAATCCATAGACAAGGTTCCTCTGACTCTCTTCTGCTCTGAACTGCCTTCCTTCTCCACTATGAATTCCTCTTGCCCGACATGTCGAATGCCATTCCCGTCTCCACCACCCTTCCTTATTACTCCCTCTACCACCTTGCCATCCCACAGCAGATGAATTCATGGCTAAGGACATAGCACCCCCTACCTTGAGCATGTTGGGGATGGTGGTAATTAACATCTTGGTACTCACCATGTCACCTCAAGGCCTATTGCTTTTGACACCCTCTTACATCCCGATCGAGAGCTTGTATTACCTGGCTCTGGATCCCCTGGCTCTGCCTGAGATCTTGATCTAAGATTTCCTCCAGGGTTTCAAATGTTGTATCCCTTGGTCATACTGGCCATTGTTTTTCCATCTGATCCTGCTGATGGTTACACCCCCAATTAGCTAGGAAATCGACCCCCTTGTTTCCATCTTTCTAGACATGTTTGACCTGAATGTAGTCAAGTTTGGGGATGATTTCTCCTATCTCCTGGATCAGTCTTGTAGTTCTCTAACTCTGGCTAAGTTTGTCCCACCTAGTGCCATTGTTTAATTTTTCCAATGTATTGATTACCAAGCTAGAATACCCTTCCACTTCCAGGTTTTTGTACCCCATTCTGACAACTATTAATATGCCCTGTCGAACTGCAGCAAACTATGCCTCATTTTTGCTGGCAATCCCACAAAATTTAGCATAGATGAGTCGGGCGTTGGCCTGGGGGTCTCTAAAGAGGCCCCCAAGGCCTACCTCTCCTAGGTTACCTTTTGAGGCCCCATTGAAATTGATTTTTATGAACCCTTCTTCTAGAGGGATAAAATGAGACCTAAAGCTCATGCCCACATTTCTTTTCTCCCATGCTTTGTTGTTGATCATCCCCGTGCTAGGTTTAGTTTTTGTAGTATTCGACCTTCTTGGGGTGACATTTGCTAGTCCTCTTTGTGTTATGGTTATGCCAATATTGTTTCCGTTATGTTATGTACAATACCTTCCCATACTTTTTCATGTGAGGTTGTTTTGTTCTTAATATTATGTGGTTTCTCTCCTTCCATATGGCCCATAGGGTGAATCCAAGGCCTAGGTTCCAAGCCCTATTTACTACTGGGTTGGAATAGATGTGGGATTTTCGTAATAGGGTTGTTCCTTTGATATTGTTTTGATCTCTATCCATCCTTTCAAAAACTCCTTGCATTTGTCTCCATTTTTGCTATGTAAATGGACATTTGTTGAGGATCTGTTCCATGTCTTCCCCATTTTGGCGGCAAAGCCCACAAAGGGAGGGCCCCTGAAAGCCTCTTTTCTATAGCTGATCCCAGGTCAATATGCATCCTTTGCTGACCATCCAGAGGAAGTGGATTACCTTTGGCCACCACCGCCCACTCCAAACCTTTTTCCATATGATATCTTCTCCTTCCTGTTCCTGTCGGGCTTGGATATTGTAGGCTTCACTTATGGTGAAGGTTCCCTTGGTAGTTTAACCCCATCTCAAAATGTTTGGGTCTTGATGAATTGTTATCTACCTTGTCCTTAGTTCTTTATCTAAGTTGTCCCATTGATCTGTGTTGACCCCCTATTCCAAGTCCTCTCTAGTCTTCCATCTTTGCCAATTTTTCTCTCCCTGTTCTTCCTTCCAATGTTGTTTCGCCACTTGCATGTTGCTATCCTAGGTCTACTGATATATTTCCTTGATTTCCTATTTTCCCCCCATTTCCCCTCTTTACTGCCATGATTCCGTCCAGAAGTGAGCTTTTTTTCCATAACAGACCTCCCAGATGGCATGCTATTAGATAAGGTGCCTACTCTGGGCTGCCAAATTCCAAATCACAGAACCCTTGGGTGGGTCTTGATGTCTGAGGATATCCTCAGTTCTCATTGGCATGCTATATGTATGAGTCCATATTTTTTTCCATAGAACATTTCCCCTGCTCATCCATCTCCACCATAGTTTGGCTCCCATGGTTTGGTTCAGAAGTTATGGGTCGCTGAGTCCTAATCCACCTTCCTCTTTTCACTTAGCTAGGCCTTGTCATGACACCCATGCCCATTTCCTGATCTGCTAGGCTCCTCCCCATAGGATTTTTTAAAAAATATCTACCATCTTGGTGCATGCTCCTTTTGGGGCTGCCATTCTAGATAGTTGGTAGATAGGAATCGACTATAGAATTGCTTTGAGGAGAATTGTTCTACCCACAATATTTAAAGATCTAAAGGTCTAACACTTGAGTTTTTTTGTAACTTTTGGAGTATGTTTTGCCAGCAGTTATTTCTTAGAGGGTTATGTGAGAGCGGCATACCCAGGCATTTGGATGGCAAGTTGCCAAAGCTAAACCCAAGGATTCTGGCAAGGTAAGTCCTAACATTTCCTTGGATGTTGAAAAAGAAAATGCAGGATTTGTCATTATTGATCTTGGTCCCGAGGCTTCCATGAAGGTGTTAAGGATATCTCTTATGATGCAGGCTTCCCTCAGGGTGGCTTGAAAGAAGAGAATAATGTCATCCACGAATTTCTAGTGGGTTATCGGCATGTCATTTCCCCATTTTCTTAGACCTTGCAGCTAGAAGGTGTGGACCTTTTGCTCTATATATTGGCCAAGCCCATCCACTGCTAGGATGAACAAGAAGGGTGAAATTGGGTCCCCTTGTTGCAACCCTTGGGATGGGTTGAAGGTCGTAGTGGGCGTACCATTTAGCAAGATGGAAAAGACATGAGAGTATATCATGGCTAAGATCTAGTTGATCCATCTTTGGGCAAAGCCATAGGCTTTGAGAGCACTCAAGAGATATCCCTAGCTAAGTCTATCATAAGCTTTGGATAGATCCAATTTTATCATCATGCCCAAGAGCTTCCGAGACTTAATTGAGTGGAATACCTCAAGGGATGAAATAAAGCCGTCGAGGATTTGGTGACCTTCTACAAAGGCTGTTTGTTCAAGTGAAATGAGACTGGGAAGAAGGGATTTCAGGCATTTGACAATGACAATTGGTTGAAACCCTTGGGGATCCTCAGACTTAGCAGACTTAGGAATCAAAGCAATAAAAGTAGAGTTTAGGCTTGGACATACCTTTTGAGTACATCTTTATTCCTCTACGACCTCCACGATGTCCTGTCCGATGAATGGCTAGGTGGATTGGTAGAACTCAACAGTGAATCCGTCTGGGCAAGGGGCTTTATTCTTTGGCATCCCTTTTACTATTTCTTCTACTTCTTCTTTGGAGACAGCTCGCATTAGGGCCACATTCTAGTCATTCATTATCAGGTTGGGGATGTGCTTTGTGATTCTTTGGATGGCTTCTATTCTATTGTCAGCGTTCTCCATGAGCAAGTCTTTGAGATGATTGACAAGAATTCCTTCCATTTCTTCATGTTGTATCTTGCGTTGTCCTTCTGCATTTAAGAGAGTAAATGCGGTTATGCTGTTGGTGATGCACCATAGCTTTATGGAAGACTCTTGTGTTTCATTCTCCTTCCTGCAACCACTAAACCCACGATTTTTGCTTGCACGTGATTTCCTCTTGTTGTCTTCTTTCCTCTATTTGGTTGATCAATATCCCTTCTTCCAACACCAAGTCCTCCGAACTTCCATGTTGTATTTTGTTGGATAGTCACCATACACTTACTGAGTTCAATTTGATCCTTGAGGATATGAATGAACTCCTCCTTACTCCACTTTCTGAGCCTCTTTTTTAGTTATTTGACCTTCAGTTGGAAGTTATTCATCCTATTCCTTCCATGTTGAACACTTTGTGTCCACCATTCCTCCATTATTCCTAGAATATCAAGGTTCTGAGTCAAAAAAATTCAAACCTAAATGGTATGTTCCTAGGTTGATATTTTAGATCCACTACTAGGCACGCTGGTCAAAGTTCCAATCCCATACATGGGAGTATCATTGCTTCTATGAATATGCCTTTTCTCATTATCTTTTCTGAGATTAGGAACCTGTCTAGGCGACATGCTATTTGGTGCGCCCCTTCTCTTCTGTTATTCCAGGTTTGAATCCCATTGATTGTGTCTATATCGACTAGGAATAAATTAGTAATGGTTTCACTGAAGGCTTCCATATCTTCTCTTCTCTTCTCATTCCTCCCCCTTTTTCCCCGAGGGTGGTGATCATATCGAAGTCCCCCTACAACCCATAGATCACCAGGGTATAAATTTCTCAGGTCGCTCAGCTTTTGAAGGAAGGCTCCTCTTTCTCCTCAGAGATGCGGTCCATTTGCTTAAGGTACTTTATTTGTGAGAGGAAGATGCCATTCTTTTCTTGTTGTACTTGTAAACCAAGAAAGTATGTTAGTTCACCAAGTAAAGACATTTTGATTATTGATGCATGACATAACCAAACCTTTGACTCACAGATTCTTAATTTCTACCAAATATTATGTCATCGACATAAACAATAACAATTAAAAGTTTACCATCATCCACCTTTATATATAGGTTGTTATCTGTAGACCCCTTAGTGAAGCCTTGTTGTTGAAAATATTTTTCAAGGCGATAATACCATGCATGAGGGGCTTGCTTTAGCCCATATAATGCCTTCTTTAGTTTGCAAACAAGCTTTTCATCATTTCCTAGAAAAAACCTTTCAGGTTTTTCAATATAGACTTCTTCTTCCAAGTTCCCATTTAAAAATACAGATTTAACATCCATTTGATAGACCTTGAAATGATGAAAGCTTGAAAAGGCAAGAAACATCCTTATGGCTTCAAGTCTAGCTACAGGTGAAAATGTTTCTTCAAAGTCTATTCCTTCTTGTTGAGCATAAACTTTGTAAATAATTCTTTCTTTATTTCTATTGCTTCTCCATTATCATTTAATTTATTTTTGAATACTCGTTTTGTTCCAATAACATTCTTATATGATGTGGTCTAGGAACTAATTCCCATGTGTGATTCTTTTCTATTTGATCAATTTCTTCATTCATAACATTAACACAACATTCATCTCTGTTAGTTTGATTTACATTTTGTGGTTCAATTGTGGATAGTACGGCTAGGTGACTCGCAGTTGCAACAAGATTTCTTTTAATTTGTATTCCAGAATCCTTACCATCTAGAATTTGGATTTTGGATGATTTTTTTGAACATACCTTGATGGAGTCTTTCCTGGTTCTTCTATATTGTCACTTCCTTCATCTTATATTTCATTGATTATTTCCTCATTATTTTGGCTAGATGTAAGAGGATCTTCACCATCTATTGGTGCTTCCTTTTTGATACCTAAGTATGCTTTATCAATCACAACATCAATGTATTCAAGAATCATTTTAAATATTTTATTGTAACATTTATATCCTTTGCTTCTAGAGGAGTACCCAAGAATAATTCATTCATTAGATCGAGCTTCAAACTTTCCAAGTTTATCATTATTATTCTTTATGTAATACTTAGTTCCAAAAACTCTGAAATTATTAACAGTTGGGGTTTACCATACCAAAGTTCATAAGGCGTTTTATTGCTGTTCACATGGATATGAGCTTTGTTAAGAATATTTACTGTTGTATGTGTTGCTTCACCCCAAAAGTTACAAGATGTCATGGACCCATCAAGCATGGCACATGCCATTTGTTGAATTATTCTATTCATTCTTTCTGCTACCCCATTTTGTTGAGGCATCTTTGCTATAAAAAATTGCCTCTTGATGCCATGTTGTTGACAAAAGTCAAAAAATTCGTTTGATATGTATTCTCCTCCCCTGTCAGATCTGACACATTTGATTTTCAAGTCTGACTCATTCTTTACTAAAGCTTTTAAGAATTTAAATTTATCAAACGCTTCATCTTTATACTTCAATAACCCAATCCAACACATTCTAGTAAAATCATCAATAAATACAATGAAATATTGTTCACCTCTAAGTGACGTTTTCTTTACTGGCCCACATAAATTATTATGAATAAGTTCAAGAGGCCTACCTACAAAACCTTGTTTGGCATTAAGTGTACTCAGGTTTTCTTACCAAATTGATATGATTTTCATATGGTTTTTTATAGTAGATAGATGTTTGGAAAATCAAGAACTTCTCCTAGCTTTCTTGACTTATGTAATTGACTGAATCTTATATTTCCCAATCTTTTGTGCCATAACCAACCTTCTTATGCTTTTCTTAAGTAACATTGTTCAAGACTACCTTCCAAGACATAAACTTTACCTAGAGTTCTTGTTCCTTTTATTATGATCTTTTGTATATGGAGACTTTGAACTGCATAATTCTTTGATCTGAAAACAAATTCATTCCCTTGATCACACATATGGCTGATGCTTAAAATGTTATGCTCCAATCCATCAATGAATAAAATATTTCTAGCTTTAACATTTTCTTTTAACATAATAGTTCCTTTTCCTTTGATAATAGCACGTGAATGTTTCCAAAGGTTACATTATTTTCTTTCTTTATTTCATCAAAAGGCATAAACTTATCTCTATCACCTCTCATGTGTTTTGAGCACCCACTATCAATGTACCACATATTTTCTTGGTCCCCTACATATAAAGCTAGACCAGAGTTCTCTGATTCAATGGCTTTCTTCTTCCATACCTTAGATGTTGTTTCCATTTGCTTATCTTGAAATATTGATTGTCCTTTGCTCTTGCATTCAGATTCCTTATGCCCAAATTTATTGCAAAAGGATCATATAGTTTCATGTTGAAGAGGAGAGAATGCATTGCGAGAGTATTTCTCATTCTTTTGTTTTCTTGCTTCCCTAGTCATGTTAGTTTTGTAAGCAACACATTGAGAAACCTTATGAAAAAAATTTTGACAAACAAAACATTGTCCATTAAAGTAGAATCATCTGGGAGCATAGTACCTTCTAATGTTTTTCATTTTATTGAATTGAGAAGGGTTTACCTAGGAGGAAATTGGTCCTTTATTCTTTTGTTGTAGGATGGAGTGATGTTGGCTGCTTCTATTTGTTTCATTGAGATAGCTTCATGTTTCTATAGAAGACTATATAGTCTTTGATGTTTCTTCATAGTATCCAAGACTTGTCTTTATAAGAGGTGAGTGTTGAAATTTGATGATTTCATCCATGGTTTCAGATCCTTTAGCAAATCTAAGATTAATATTTTTTTCTTTCTCAAGTTCTTCCCTCAAACTGACTATTTTGCATTCTAGCTTCTCATTATGCTCTTCCTTTTTTATGATTGTTTCTTCAAATTTTCTTCTACTAATTTAGCTTCTTATAAACAAATCTTAATCTTAGAAATTTATTCAATAAAAATATCCTTTTCTTCTAGGGCATCCATGAATTTATCATCAGACTCATCTTCAAATTCCATAAGTAATTGATAGTCTTGATCAAACTCATCTTCTTCATTACGATCATTATTGCATAGATAAGGAAACAGATCACATTTAGAAAAAAGTCCCATATTGTAAATGATTCTTAATTCTTGATCACTATTTTCTTCCTTTGAGTTGCTTTCTTCTTTTTCTTCTTTGCCATTGTCTTGACGAATCTCCCTGAAGCGATCAAGCTTCTGCCAAAGGACCTGCTTTGATACCAATTGTTGGGAAAAATAATGAGAGGGGAGGGGTTTTGAATTAGAATTTTCAAATCATAAACTTTTCAATTTCATATTTTGATTTATGTATGCAACTTTACCAAAGGGAACCTGCGTGTGTATGTGATTTTTCTTAATACAACTATCGTATATCCAGTAAAATTATTTTTTCAGATAATTCATCTTTTATTTATCTTGAGCCATTGCATCAATACTTCATTAAAAATTAAATAGACAGTAACCATGTGTAGTAAGAAAAAAATAAACATCACACATAAGCAACACACATGAACACGAGGATTTAAGGTGGAAACCTAATTTGGGCAAAGAAACCACATGTTTTTGTCGTCTTTTTCTTCTTTTAAATATAAAGAAAATATTTTACAATATTGTATTGGCATAGACTCATAACGGTATGCAGGGACCCACTTGTAGAAGTCTACAACCTTCGCTCGTTCTCCAACTCCTACTAGAAGGGAGCTCCAACCCCCTGATCTGATTTACCAACTACCACTGGAAGGAAGATTTAAATCCATCATTGAAGGCTCCAACCCTAAACACCTCCAAGGACCATGTTTCATAAATTTTCATACTAGATCCACCTACTACACAACATCACAACTTGTAGGCCACGTTTCCTCAAATTTTTAGGCCGGACCCACTACCAACATTTAAGCTCAAAAACCAATCATCAAAATGAAACTTATCATTGTAACTCAATCATCAATCTCTAACCCAACTGAATCAACCAATCACTGAAACCCAATTAACTGAAACTCAACCAATCAACTAGAATAGTAAGATCACTGTAACCAGAATACCAAACAACATACTGCAAATCACATAAAATAGATTATGTTACTGCGAACCCTGATAGTCGATATGTCAAAATTTGTATGCTAATTTGCAGTAGAAAACCTGTGTGGGTACGCACCTTTCATGAAGCATACCCATATACAAATATTCAACCACTGAAACCTAGAAATGGAAACATTGTCACTCTGAAACAAACACTAAATCATACATAGATTTACTGAATCATTCTGAAAGAACAATGAAACATTCACTGATCTTCAATCACAATCAACAAGTAACTTTAACATTCTTCAATCAATCAATCCATAATAAAAAATAATTTTTTAAGCCTAGATCATCAAGAAGACTTCACTGATAGATAGCGTAAACACATCAAAACTGGTTAAATGCATGAGACACCCTTTTCATAAAAGACCCTACTTTATGTACACACTTTCCTCAAAGCATATCTGTGTGTGTACGTGGTTTTCAAGAAATATACCCATGTGTATGTGAATTATCGGAAACACACTCGCGTGTGTACGCACCTTGCAAGCTATAAAATTCACGTATAGATCTGTAAACTCATAATCAAACCTTTTCTGCAACAAAAAACTTCAAACCTACCTAGATCTTGACATATAGAGAAAAACCACTCATTAAGACGCTATAACACGATTGAAATCATCTCATAATCATGATTTTCATCTCAAATCTATTGGATCTTATCCACCATCAAGATCCTGGGTGCATACTTGGTTTAGATCAATAAAAGAATCAATAGCCCATTACATGCATATTTTCTTTAGATCTACCTATTTACTAGATTTCCATCACTTGCACGCTTACTACCACTTTGATCTTCATCACTTTATATAGCTTATTCTTTATCCAATACCACAGGTCAAAACCATACTCTAACCAATTGTATTCTTAGACAAGAACAAAACATCCATTGTTGGGCTCAATACCATAGGGAAATACCATGGTAAGTACCCTTGGTATTTATAATACCATCTTGGAAGCTGAATGCGCCTTTGCTTCTTCATACTCATGAGTGTATGCATCTTTTCTTAACAGAAATCATGTATACTTCTTGAACTTTTAACTTTATCATAACTCTTCCTCTGAACTACTATTCTTTTGTCAAAACACTTTGTCACATATGTAAACACATCTT
>APFE030988207.1:37451-52186 GCA_000404065.3 Pinus taeda
CTTCTAGTTCCAAGTGTTGACGATGTTGGTTGAAGTCCTCCAACAAAAGGGGTCTCCGAGTATGAATTCCTAACTAGACCTCACATTGTTTGGAGTAGGAGCCCCCTATGGATAATAGGTCCAACCACCATTATTTCTAGGAATTTTCCTTGGATACAAAAGATTTGCATAAGAGATTATACAAACAATATTTGAAACAAGCAAGTTGACACTATCAGGCATACAATTGCAATGTATATAAGGTACTTTCATGAAAGGGAAAAGAGATAGTGAGCCTCTAGAAGAAAAGTAATAGTAATATCCTAAAACAAACACTTAAGAGCATGAGAGGATAGTTAATTAACCTGAAAAGTAGTTCACAATATAACAATCATCATAAAAGAAATTAACAATGCACATTCAACAAGATATATATACTAAATCCAACGAAATATTTCATTTTCATTAGTATGTGTTAGCATAAACCTACACTAAAAACAGTGAAAAAATGGTCTAACAATCATTGAATCACAACATATGCATGAAAGTGTGTTGGCTCCATGAGTTTCATATATTCAATGAAAGTCTCAATATACACAATTACAATGTTGCCACACTAGTCCCAGTAGTGGAACATTAAGTCACTACTTTCTCCTCCAAAGAAAGGCCTTCTCTCCTATGCCAAGCTAGAGAAGCCAAGGTGAAAAAGTTCCCAAAAGTCCCCTCTATTGAGATATGAGGGTGTATTTATAACAAATGAGGCAACTCTCCACCTCCCATGTGACTCTTGATCTCCCTTGTGATTCTTGAGCTCCTACTATGACTTTTTAAATTCCTATGTGACCTTTGAGCTTATACATGACTTTAGAACTTTCTAGCGACTTTTCAAATTTCACGTGGGACCCTTGGGCTTCCACACATTATACATTTTCTCATTTTTTGGAAATTACCTAATTACTTTCCATAGGTGATGTTGAAAAATGCATTGACACATATGACTTTTGTGGGGACAATTTGAGAAACCATGACTTGGCGACAGTGACATAAGACCTCATAGTGCATAAAGGCCAAACTCTTATCTTTTTTGTGTGTCTTCAATTAGTCATGATTGTACTTCATATTCCCCCCCAAAAGGGTATGAATTAGTGTTGGAACCTTCCAAGTCAACATGAGTTTCCATCTCTTTGTCATGGTCCAATATTCTTTTACTCTTGCATGATAGCATCTTCGTGTCTCCTCTTGATAGGTGTCCTACTTATGACCTATCCTTGCTAACACTTTGACATCATCTTGTCATGATACAATGATATCACTTGAAAATGAATTCACTCATGACAAGACAACAACAGTCCCATAATCACCTATTCTACCTATTCTTTATCATACAATATAGGATAACGGGTAAGGGTTTTGAGAGAGAGGGACTAGAATTTCACTATTAAGCTCAGCAGTGACCAACGGAGGACCATGTTGTCCACTGGAAATGCACAATACTAAATAAGGAGAGGATTTTCAAGGTTTTGTGTAGTGGGAAAGTCTAGGAGACAAGGGTCATGAGTTGGCTGACTGAGGATGCATAGTGCGCAGTGCTTTGGGCAGATGAGGCATGGATTTTGCAGTTGAGCTTCACAAGGAATGAGGGTTTGCCTAACTATTGAATGTAACTACAAAATGTTCATTTGAGGAAAGAAAGGACAAGGTATTGCATAGTGAGGGTTTCAGTCAACAGGAGAGACAAGACTAGCCACTATAACTATGAAATGCATAGTGATTGAGGCGAATACTCTAGGATTTCACAATTCAAGGATGCAATGGCCTAGATATGGACCTATTTTCTAAACATAATTTCTAAATACATAGTAAGAGGCTCACTTGGTGAAAGGATTGTGAATTTAACTAATGTAAGCAGTAGAAGTGTAAGTTATTGTACCTTGAGGATGCTCACTTCACCATGAAAGGGAGAGAGCCTTTGTATTGCATAGTTCTCTTTAGAAGTGATCAGGAGGAGCCTCCACTACTCACTAGAACTACACCATATGTAATGGAATGAATAAGGAGTTAGTATTGTGTGTAGTAAGCAAGGGTAAGCTATAGAGACTTTAGACAATGTGCTTCAGAATTGCACAATGTGTTTGTGGAAGAGGCTACCCTTAGGATGGAACAGTGCACAATTATAAGAGATAATGGATGCATCTTGCTGGCTAAGAATGTGTAATTCACTCATCCAATAGCTGGGATTTTAGGTATGCAAAGTGTGAAGACAAGGGAAAGCCCAAAAATTCCTAAGTGTTGGATCACTAGAACAAGAGAGAACACATGGTATAAACAAATTCCAAAACACATTTTCACACACACATCTATACCATCAAACAAAAGCCAAGAGAATACACAATACTCAAGATCCACATGCATATATTGAAAATACAACAAATAGAGACTTATTTCTAAGGGTTACCTTTGAAATGTAGCATTGCGTCACTTAGAATACAAGTTACGACACAAGTGTTGACAGCAACCAGAAAGTCCGCCAAGTTGTGGGGAAGTGTCTAAAGCATATTCTTATGATTGATAGGATCATATAATGTAGAATAGTGTGCTAGAATTTATTCTAGTGGTACGTAAAAGTGCTTTAACAAGACAAGATAAGAAAAAGAAACACATGCAAGAGTGGAAGCAATCAAAAGTGACACTTGTGACATTAAGAATAAGTGAAAATGACACTTGTAAAAGCCAAGGAAACTAAAAGAGACACTTGAAAATGTGAAATAAAGAAAAAGTGACACTTCTAAAAGTGAAAGAAAGCAAAAATGATAGTGGTGAAAGTGAAAGCAACACTAACGAAAGAAAAAGCACACAAAAGCAAGAGTTGAGAAAACTCACCCGAATGATAGTATAGATGAAACTAAGAGTTAGAGAATGCTCCTTATGCTCTAGAGTGCACAAATATTGGAAGAAAAAAATGACTTGGAGAATTTCATTCTCACTGTTAAATAGAATTGTACAATGACTGTCAGCAAAGGTTGCACAGGCACTGCATTTATGAACCGTGCAGTCACTACCACCAAGTGTTTGTTGGAATTATGGATAATGTGTTGTCCTTGATGGAAACCTTCTTGACGAATATGTCCTTGATGTCAACTTGATTATAACATGATGATTATAGAACTATTACAGATGACATGATTTATGGTATAGGTATTACAAAGGATATGGAAGAGAATTGAGAGCTCGGTCACAAAATGCATGGAAATTGTAAAGTTTGAAAAGTATAGGTTACCCTTGTAAAGAATAGTCACATACATGCACAAGTTATGTGAACAAAAGTTGTGCACATAATCTGATCCATGGAAAACAGGAAACTAGGAGTTATTACCATGATAATTTCCCATGGTATTGTGTCAACAACATCTATTTTATCCCATCAAATGAATACCAACAACATTGCTAAGGGATTTTCCTATGTTATTGGAAAAGGAAAAAGCTATATAAGGAGATGGAGATTAAGGAGATAAGTGTGCAATGTAATGGATTATCCATGTGTGATTAGATTTGAAACAAGTATGCACTAGGGAGCAAGGAGAAGGCTTAGATATGAAAGATATAAATATATATTGAATATATGCTTGATTGATTTGCTTGTTGCAAAATGTTTGAATTACTAACAATGAAGGATCTTCGGTTATAGTGGAGCTATGATCTGAATGTGTTTGTCGAAATCTCTAATTTTGACAATGAAGTATGTGGAATGTGTGTTGTGTTTGCAAAGGTAATTTGATTCAGTACCTTAATATTTGTATGCAAGTGTTCCTCTAGAATGTGACATATATATGCAAATATACTTTAGAATAGTCATGGATACATACTATGATAATATCATTTAGATAGTTGTTTGATCTGGGTTGTTTAACAATAATTTTGTTATCGATTGATACATGTGTTGAAGTTTTTCCTGAACAAATAGAATGAATTGCTAATATGTGTTGGTACTCAGTATTTTGAAATATGTACACAAGTTTTACACATGAGAAATGTGTATATTTGCATATTCTTTTAATGGATGTCACATATATTTTCTAGGGTTTGTAATTGCTAGTTGGTGATGACAGTTGATGAAGTATGTATTATTTACTACTCTCTGTCAATGATGTCTTGACAATGATAGTTTGTTGATTGGATTAATTTGACTATGGCTTGGTATATTGAACAATAATTGAGTATTTAGTGATTCAGTATTGGTATATCTTTGATTAGATGTTGTAGTTATTCAATATTTTTAATTTATGATTGATTTAGCTATTTGTGATTGGATTAGTACCTATAATTAATCATTCAATGGTACAATGATTCAGTCCAACATTCATTAATTTGATATATGTACGCAGGTTTGATGTATAGGAAACACATATATATACTTATATGCTTCATAATAGTTGCATATATATTTTTAGGTAAATTTGATCAGGGTTTGTGATGAATAAAAATTAGTTTTGTATTGATGACAATGTTATTGGTTGATTATTAACAATGATTGGTTGAATGGTATCTTGGAATTGAGCATATTGTTGGGTGTGGGTCCAATTGGAAAATAGATGAAAGTTGGTATGCATCTTTTTATGTGTATTTCAGATAGGTGGATCCATTATGAAACATTATGAAACAAGGTCCACGAGGAGCTGAGGGTTGGAGCCTTCAGCGAGGGGGTAGATGCTACATTCTGGTAGGAGCTAGAAAACAACATTAGGGGGTTATAGCTTCCTTCTAGTTATTTCTATAGAATGAGTGAAGGTTATAGCCTCCTCCTAGGTCCACCCAAGAAGCCAGCCGGTCAAGAAAACATGTGATGAGAGATATTACTTTAAGGGATTCAATATCCTTGGTGACCTTAAGGAATTGGAATCAAAGAAACTCATCAAATGAACCCATCCACATCAACAATTACACCCTAGGAGACATGTTAGCCACTCAGACATCATGTCCCTGGGTCCCACAGATTTTTTAAGCTTGCTAACCCAAGTTCTCTCTCATTCTATAGGAAATATAGTGACCAAAAACTCAAATTCACTCTATTAGGCCTCTATGCCAGCAACTGTGGACTTTTCTCAGCAAACCTGTGCCAGCAACCCTGATATTTGAGCCACTTTTCTAGCCCAGAATCCTGACCTCTGCCCAAAACTTTCTACAACCTTCAGAATCCATTAAAGACATGATAATAATGCTGATAAATCAAAAATAAACCTTAGGACTAGGCCTGACCACCCCCAACTGGGACTGGCATTCTGTCAACATTTGGAATCAATGAAACCTACAAGTCTAGGATACAAGGCAAGGCATGAATGATTGAAATAACTTATGAAACATAACTGAAAGGATCACCACCTCCTCCATTGAACTGTTATAAAATAAATTAAGTCTTGCACCCATCCATTTAAAAATTACAAGTAAATACATGAAATAACCATGACATGAACCAGTCATATAATTATGCTTATAACCAACATAAAATCGTATAAATATCATAGATATGACAATCATTAAATCCATATATAAATAAGTGAAAAAGTAAGAGAACTTAGCTTTTATTAAGCATAGGTAAATCCGACCAGGTTTGGGACTTTCACGTACCACCCGACCATAGACATGGATGAATCAAATCTCTCTTTTAGCCAATCACCCCCGTGCCATATTCCAAGCATGAAAGTGGGATCTCATAGAACAACCAATCCAAGAACAACCAAGGGAATCCAGAGGTTAAACCACATCCACCCTCACCAAACCATGATCACACCAAAACCAGTGATATGATCACAATCAAATTGAACTTAGAATGTCATCCGAAATCCATCACTATCCTTGAGGAATTTTTCATCTCCTTGTCTCTCAGGCTTTACCACAATCTAATACTAGATCACTAGGCCCTAAATTGAGACCAGTCTCACAAGCTTTACCACAATCCAAATCCTAATCACTAGGCCCTAAACCGAGACTTCTCCCTCAGCCTTTACTATATATCTCACCAAAATCGATGAAGGGGTTCCTAGGCCTTTGGGATTGAAACTTGGGACCACCTCCGCCCTGAATTCCAAAATCCATCTGTAAAACCAAAGCTCATAAACATCCCAACATGCCATGGCATCTAGAAAAAGGCAAGGCTAGGCTGAAAACCATTTCCATAACCCCACAAAACCATGCCACTGACAGCAAGACAACCATACACCAACATTCAAAGCCATGCATGTCAAAACCAGCTAGGAAATCACACATGTAAAAGGTTACCTACAAGAATTCCTATTGAAGTTTCTTGATCCTTATTTCCTCCCTTTCCCTTTTCTTTCTTTTCCTTCCTTGATCCAAAACTAGAGTGGTCCAAGAAATCTCTAAGTGAACAAGAGTGAGAGAGAGAGAGAACAATGTGGGAGATCCAATTTTGAATTGACAAAAGGTTAGCAAAAGCTTGTCCACTGATCCTCAGAATCCTTTTTATTAAATAGGCCTCTATTTTCTTCATTTTCCATTATTTTCCTTCAATTTCCTCCTCACATGCAACCTGTGACCTTTCACCTTACTTTTCTCCTAATTTCCTTTATTTTCATAAATAAATGTGCCAAAAATGCCTTTTTCCTTTTAATGTCTTTGCCAATTTTCCTTAGCTAAACCACACATCTGGTGATGCCCACTAGGCTATATTTTCCCAACATTCAGCTTGGAATAAGTGGAGCTTAACTATGGTATTATTTTGGCTTTATTAACTTTGATTACATGAAATTTTCACTAGGGTTGTTACAGAACCCTCCCCATTGGGTAACACCATCCTCGGTGTTAAACCACAAAATGACCTCAACAAAATTGTTGAAAAGAAAACATTCTACCCATGGAGCTTTATAACTTAGCTCATTGTAGTATTTACAATGAAAGACCTGCTCAAAAGAAAAACATCATGACAACATGAAAATTTAACAACCATAATAATATGACACCCGTACCTCTTATTGGAGACTTATAACTTATCTCATGGTGGTATTTACATCTGTATAAATATACATGCATATACCAAAACATTAGAAAAACATATGCCAAACATATACCAACATCAAAACAAAACTACTTTGCCTCAACTAGCAAAAAATGAAGGATACAGTGCCCGCATCTGATCCACCATCTCCCATGTAGCTTCTTCAGGCCCAAAGTGCTTCCACTACACTTTAACTTGCTCTATGGCTCTGTTCCTGAACATGAGATGTTTCTACTGAAATATGCACTTAAGCTCTGGCTAGAACTATCCTTCTTTCTCCACTTGCAATATAGATCAATCAATAACATGATCAACATCCTTAATATACTTCTGAAGAAATGAAATATGGAAAACATCATGGACTTTCATTGTTGGAGGAAATGCAAGGCGATATGCCACTAGTCCAATCCTCTCAAGGATCTAAAAATTCCCGCAATACCGTGGTGCCAACTTGGCACATGAACCAATCCTCAAAGAGATTTTCTTGTGCCTGATGTGTAAATACACATGCTCCCCAACCTAAAACTCCTTGAACACCCTATGTTGATCTGCATAACTCTTGTGTCTATCCTATGAGGCCTTTAGATTTTTCTTTATAACCAGCATTTCCTACTCCATGTCTGCCAACATGTCTAGTCCAATAAGTACCATCTTCACTGGATCACTCCAACCAATGGGAGTGTTACAACTCCGCCCATACAATTCCTTGAAAGGACTCATCCTCAATGACTCCTGATGTAACCATTGTTGTTTGTGAACTCAACCAATGGAAGATACTCCTCCTATTTCTTCTATTGGTGCATCACGTACATCCTCAACATATTATCCAAGATCCTGTTGACCCTCTCTATTTACCCATCTGTCTACGGATGATAAGTTGTACTGAAGGCCAAATCTATACCCAAGCCTACAAATAGCTCCTTCCAAAACTTGGAAGTGAACTTTGCATCCCTGTCCAACACAATCTTCTTTGAAACACCATGCAGTCTCACTATCTCTTTGATGAACCCATGTGCTACCTCACTGGTTGAATATGTAGTCTTTACTAGAATGAAGTGAGATACATTACTCAATCTGTCAACCATGACCATAATAGAATCATGTTGCTTTACTATCCTCGGAATACCTGTGATGAAATCCATGGAGGTGACCTCCCCTTTCCATTTGGAATCGTTATTGCTTATAGTAAACGACCTAGATTCTTACATTCTGCATTGACTTGCTGACAATCTAAACATCTAGCCACGAACTCTGTCACTTCCTTCTTTAGATTCTACCAATAGTAGAACTTGTTCACCATCGTCAACATATTTTGATATCCTAGATGACCTGAGTATGGTTTGGCATGAAATTCACTCAATATAAGCTTCTTCAGCTCACTACAATTTGGTACATAGATCCTATCTATAAATCTCACCAGACCATCTACTATGAGACAATAGTTTACATCCCGATCACCTATACCTGCACTTGTACCTGACTTATTCTCTGTTGTAACCTGTGCATAATCTCCATGTATTTTTCATCCCATTGTCTTGCTTACAAGATCCTATCCTGTAACTCTGTCCCATCAGAGCTCATAATTGCTAGATGATTTACTTGTACCTTCCTACTAAGAGCATCCACAACCCAATTCTCCTTCCCTTTTATGTATATGATCTTGAAGTCAAACTCACTAAGGGTAGCCAACCATCTAGCTTGGTTGGCATTCAGATTCATCTAATCAAACAAATATCTCAACCCACCATGATCGCTCATCAATGTAAACCTCCTGCCAAGAAGATAGTGCCTCCACATCTTCAATGCATGTATAATTGTTGCTAGCTCAAGATCATGCATGGGATATTTCTACTCATGCTCATTCAATTTTCGTGACTCATAGCACACTACCTACCCTTCTTGCATGAGAACTCCACCAAGTCCTCCCTTCCAAGAATCTGTACACACTACAAACTCCTTATCTAGATCCACAATCTTTAGCACTAGTGCATGTGTCAACAACTGGTTAAGTTGCTCAAAATTAGCCTCACATTCTTCTATCCATTGGAAATTCTTACCTTTCTATTGCAATGATGTGATAGGATATGCAATGAGTGAGAATTTCCTAATGAACCTCTTGTACTAACCTACCAATCCCATAAATGATCTCATCTTATCCAGATTCTTAGGATCTTCCCACTCCATGATGGCCCTTATCTTCTCTGGATCCACTACTATGCCATCCTTAGAGACAATATGCCCCAAAAAATGTACCTCCATCTGAAAGAAGTTGCACTTGCTAAGTTTAGCATACAACTAATTCTCTCTTAGTAGCCTCAACACTACTGCTAAATGCTTGGCATGTTCTTCCTCATTCTTAGAATATACTAGTATGTCATCAACGAATACAATAACAAACTTGTCAAATAAGGATGCAACACACTATTCATCAAACACATAAATGTAGTTGGAGCTTTAGTCAAACCAAATGGAACAACAACAAACTCATAATGCCCATACATGGTCCTGAACACTGTCTTGAAGATATCCTCTTCCTTGATGCATACCTGATGGTATCCTGATCTCAAGTCGATCGTAGAGAACATTGTTGCTCCCTTCAACTGATCAAACAAATCATCAATCCTCGGCAAAGGGTACATGTTCCTGATTGTTACTTTGTTTACGTTCCTGTAGTCAATGCAAAATCTAAGAGTACCATCTTTCTCCTTCATGAACAACACTAGTGCACCCTCAGGTGATACCACTCGGCCTAATGTACCCCTTGTTCAACATTTCCTTCAGATGAAACTTTAACTCAACCAACTCATGTGTGCTCATCCTGTAAGGTGCTTTAAATGTTGGGACTGCTCGTGGCACCAACTCAATAGAAAACTCTACCTCCTTTTGAGGTGGAAACTATGCAATGTCCTCAGGAAATACATCTTGAAACTATTGCAAAATTGGGTATCTTCTTAACACATATGCATCCTCAACCTCCTTACCCCTGTCACTAGAAATGTGCACTATAAACATCACACAACCTTTTTTGCAACAACGCTTAGCCTACATAGCGGTAACTATCCTCATTGATGTAGGCTTCTTGTTCCCTTGCAAAGTCCGCTTTTCCCCTATATCATCCACACATTCAATGGCCTTGTCGAAGCAATCCACTTTGGTTCGATGAAGGTATAGCCATTCCATACCTAAAATCATACTATATGAACCCAATGGCAATACATTCAAATATGTTGCTATAGCCATACCATTTAACTCAAATGCACAAGCTCTTACCCAATGGTGAACTTTCTTCTTTGTACCCATAGCCAACTGTACCAACCAAGATTTTGCAAGCATTTCTTTTCTCAAACCACACTTATCCACCAGGTCAAGATTAATATAACTATAGTTAGATCTAGGATCAATCAAAATAGAAACAACTTGATCACAAAGCTTACGATCCATCTCAATGATCGATGTCTGATGATTCGCCTGCCTGTTGTCCACAGCTACATAGATCTGAGTAATGCTATGACCAACATCAAAAACTTTATGTGCCTCCTGAGCACTGTAAATCTGGGGTATAACACCACTATTATACAACAGAAAATCCCTCTTACGATGACCCTTACCACATATCCAACACTACAATGGTCCCCTACCACAGCCTCTAGCTTGTTGCTCTCCACGTCCCTTCTCATCTATATTCAATCTCTTGTAAGGAACTACATTTTTGTTCTCACTTGCATCTTGAGGTCTTCCTCTCTTTTGTATCCATTTTCCTTTAGCTTGCTCATTTATTTTCAAGTCATGCTTAGGCTAAACTTTGTGCTTTTATTGCTCATAACAATGTTTCAACTTTCGGATGGCATCCTCCAATGATATAGGCTCATCGAACTCAATCCAGTCTCTTTATGCTACTAGCAATCCACTGATGAATCTCTAAAGCTTGGCCTTCTCATCCCTGAGGTAAGGTATAGAATTTCTCACTGTAGATCAATAGATTATGCAATATACTAAAGCAAAATACAAGATCTACTTCTATAACAAACATTGTGGAAGCTTAATCAAACATGAGCAAGATCAATAGAACACATATAATTGATAAGGAGAAACCAATCACACATAACACAGAAGAAATAACCCGGGGAAAGCCTCAGCCTAAAAGCCCAATTCTGTATTATCATACAAGTGGAAATATAGTCCAGATTACAAAAAGAATCAGCTCACAAGCTATCCTGCTCTCTCTGCAATCCCTCTGCTACTCATAGACAGTCAAAGGCCTCTCACAAACCTTCTCCTCTACCCTCCAAGCCTCCTATTTCCTTGTGCATTTTTTCTTGGGGTCTAGTGCTTCCACACATGTGAATTCCCACCTCACACTACTCACTTGGCCCAGTAGTAACTGTGCAATCCTAACGAAGATAAATCCTTCTCCATGGTTGAGTTTCCTTTATAGGAAAAATCCTCCAATTGATAGTACAATGTCCCTCCTCTGATCTCAACTGGGTCTCTGTTTGAACTGACATGCATGAGATATTTATGAGAGAATATTTAGTTATATGGAGAGCAGCAGTTACATGCATGCAAGAATTAACTAACTGAACTCACAATTAATTCAACAAACTATTTGAATTAATCTAACTGGACTTGACTCAGTTAACTGAGTCAACTAATTACAACTCAATATTACAACTCATCCTTATCTCTTTAACTGATGGATAAATTCCTCAATCAATGGAGAAACTGTTGCATGTCCTCACATAGACTTCGTGTTTGGTTTTCCACAACTAATTAACTCATGGTGATTTAATTAATTATTTTACAAATAGCTTCTAAGATCAAATTTGAATTTTACTTCTCAATTTTAGTTCAGGGACTGACTAAAATTGGAATCCATCCCAAAATGCTATTTATCGCAAAGCTATTTTTAGCACTTCCATTTTTCATTCCTTGTTGCTATGTCCAACGCTGGTACCCAAACTGCTACTTATAGAAGTGTTATTTTTAGCACTTCTATTTTTAACATTTCTTGTTGCTATTTTCAACACAAGGCACATATCTCAACAACTCCAAAAATCTACTAGTATACTCATCATATGTCATTGAACCCATCTGCAACTCATAAAATGCCTTAGCTCGGTCATCATAGTACCTCTCTGACAAGTAATTCTTCTTGAAGAGCCTTTCAAATGCATGCCAAGTCAAATCCTCCTCATGTATACCTTTGACATTCTTCACGCCTTCCCACCAAATATATGCTTTACCTTTTAGACTAAAAGTGGCTATCTTTGTTTTCATGTTTTTTGAATAATCATGCAATCGAAACAATTTCTTCAAACAAAGCAACCATGCTTCTGCATCCTATGATTTCTTCATCTCTCCATTAAAGGTAGGTGGCTTTGCCTTCTTAAAATCATCTAGAAAGTATCCCCTATCACTCCTCTTGTAAGGATGATGACGATGATGATCATGATGTCTATCAAAACCAGAACTAGAATAATACCTATGTCAATCACATTCCTATCTGAAGTGTCCAACAACTTGCCATCTCTAATCATGTCTGATCTATCGGACCTGTATCTAATAGGAGTCCTACTACCATATGCCCCATTAGTTTTTTCCTCATGTACATGGCTGATCCGAAGTGGTCCCTATTGCTGCAAATCTGAGAATCTCTGAAGTAGTATCACATTCTCTTGTGCTTGTTTCTCTTGTACCTGCATGATTTTTTCATTGTCTTCTTTGAAACTCCTTATTTCTTCCTCTAGGCTTCTCAATGTGTCTACCAAATCAGAAGATCAGTTCCCCACACCACGCTGCCCATCTGATGCATCAGGAGATTCTATGTAGTCTACCACCTTGCTAGCCATTTGATCTCTTTACTGCAAGGCATACTATGTCATCTAAACCAAATCACAATAAACCAACATACCTTAGCATAATTTGGGGAGGATACCTTGTTTGCAAGATCATCAAATCAATGTGATACATGTATAACATAATCCTAACAACAAATAGACATATATCATATAAGTGTATCAACGCATAAACACCATTCTAGCCAGGGTCCAGTCATCAATACAAATCCATATCAGCGATGCATGTTGTGACCTCATGCATGACAACAACCATTACTCCATTGCACACATTGCCACATGAAACTATCAACATGCATAAGAAATGCCTAATCAACTACACAGACGCATGCATGCATGTAGTTGAGCATAAGTGATCAATTCTTGTAATCAACATACAAGACTAATACATGTAATCAAAACATTTAAGAATGCACCTGACATACAAGGATGTAGTGAAGCGACACATAATCATATGCAACGAATCAAAAACTTTCGACGATGCATCCCACAAAATAATATCAAGATCCTCATGAAAACCTTACTACAATCACATCAACATGATGGAATGTAACAAGGACGTGGAATGCAAGTGTAAGAGACACACATGCAACTGACATGCATGCATGGCCAAGAACCTTCACCCAAGGAGAGAGCAACCATGCTCTGATACCAATTTGTAACACCCCCTCCCCCTAGGTCCACCCAAGCAGCTATCTAGTCATGAAAATATGTGATGAGAGAGGTTACTATAAGGAATTCAATCTCCTTGGTGACCTTAAGGAAATGGAATCGACGAAACTCATAAAACTATCCCATCCACATCAATAATTACACCCCTAGGAGACATGTCAGCAACTCAAACATCCTGTCCCTGGGTCCCACTCATTTTTTAAGCCTCTTAACCCAAAGTCTCTCTCATGCTATAGGCAAGAGAGTGACCAACAACTAAAAGTTTCTCTCACACGCCTCTATGCCAGTGACTGTGGACTTTTCTCAATAAGCTTGTGCCAGCAACCCCGAGATTTGAGCCTCTTTTCTAGCTCATAATCTCGGCCTCTACTCATAACTTTCTACAACCTTCAAAATCCATAATAGACATGATAACAATGTTTCTAAATAAAAAATAAACCTTAGGACTAGGCCTAACCATCCCCAACCAGGACTGACACTCTATCAAACATTTGGCATCAATGCAACCTATAGGTATAGGATAAAAAATAGAGCATGAATGACTGAAAGAAATTATGAAACATAACCAAAAGGACCACTGCCTTCTCCATTGAACTTTTATAACAAAACTTAGATCTTGCATACATCCATTTAATAATTACAAGTAAATGCATGAAATAACCAAGACATGAACCAGTCATATAACCATGCTTATAACCAACATAAAACCATATAAATATCAGAGATATGACAACCATTAAATCCAAATATAAACAAGTGAAAAAGTAATAGAACTTAGCTTTTCATTAAGCATAGGAGAATTTGACTAGGTTCGAGACTTCCATGTGCCACCCAACCATAGACATGGCTGAACCAAATCTCTCTTTCAGCTAGTCACCCTCGTGCCATATTACAATCATGGCATTGGAAAGAGAACACAGAGGGCTACTATAGCTCACAATTTCAGAACTTAAAGATCTGAAAGTACAGAGTTACAGTCATTTCAAGATCAAGCTCCTAAAATCAAGAAGAAACAAGATGAGGATGTTTGATGGGAAGGATCCGGTAAATTGGATATTTCAGATGGAGAAATATTTTGATCTACATGGTGTACCACTGTTACAAAAGGTATGCATTGAATCTTCATATTTAGAACCGGATCAATTTTTATGGTATAAAGGGATTTGTTCTCGTAAACGACTTGTTACGTGGTCAATTCTCACAGAGGAAATGATAGCACA
>APFE030988207.1:77956-118550 GCA_000404065.3 Pinus taeda
CTCTTGTATTAAAAATGCTACAAAGGCTAATACAAGAATATGAGTGTCTCAAAAGACAAATCTGACTGTAAATACAGAATCAGAAGATAGGAATTAGCTAAACATGCTCTTTCCCAAGCACTAAACAGTGAAATTGTACCTTATATAGTACTTTCCCCAATTGGCCCTGATGACTCTTTAAACTTGCATGGAGAATTTCGAGGTGAAGATGACCTCAATTGGTTTTGAAACCTCTGCCATTAGACTCAGAAGGTCAAAAATAGCAGACATGGGCTTTTGAATCACCAAAAATGGATGAACACAGCCCCAAACAGCTCAAGCACTGAAATGGCCCTAGTGGCCCTGAAAGCTTCCCTGAAGCTAAACAGTGAGAAGAATACTTCAACAGGAAAAACGAGTTGTAGAAATGGATTCAGAATACTAAAAACCTTCAGGAATGACCTTCGTTCCACATTCACTGGCTGCACAATTCCCAATGCAACTCCCAAACTGATTTGGCCCTAGTGGCTCCTAGAACTTCCACAAAGCAAAAACACCTGCAAATGACCTCAGATGGCTGTGAAACCTATGCCAATGGCTTCAGAAAGTTGAAAAGAACCAAAAAAAAAAAAAAATCGTCCAAAAAGGATTTTCCTAGCCAAAGTTATGGCTCATTAAAGTTTCTCCAGTCTGCCCTAGAAAAACTCCAGATAAAACTGGCTAACTGCCAAATAACCCTGCTAAATATGGGGCGGCCACCAAATTTGGTGCCACTTCCAACAGATCCGCTAAATCTACCATAACCACTGGCTAACTACAGTTTAACTCCGCCATGTGACCGGAAAACTCGGGCTGGTGGTTTGCATTGGATTTCGCGCCAGCGGTTAAGGGTTTAGGCCTACGATTTTGGGCGCATAGTCATATGTATGTGGGTTGGCCATTAGGGGCTTGCCCCCTTACGCCCTGGCCTTAACCAAATTCAAACTTTAAATAAATTTTTCCCCACCCACATAACAAAACCTGTGGTTGTGGCTCAACGGTTAAGCGTTGGGTGTTAACCGGGAGGTCATGAGATTGAACCTCACTACCACCAAAATTCTAACGTATGACATCCACCCATCTGCTGACGTCACTAGGAGCCATGTGGTGGTCTCAGAGCATGCCACGTGGTAGTTTTTGATTCGCTGCCCAAAAGGAATATTCCATGGAATATTCTGTGGAATATTCTTTCTTTTTTTTTTTTGAAAATTCAAAAATTAAGAGTCATTGGGCAATTTTGTTTTTGGCATAACTTCTGCATACGGAGACCATTTTTCGAACCGTTTCCGGTGCCAAAATCATGAGGAAAAGCTCTATCTGATTGTTTAGGTTGAAACTAGTTCTGAGCACTTTCATTTTTGACCATTTTACGACACTTGTTCCTGAGCTCCTGATCACACCTCCCAAATGAGAAGGCTTTTGGTCCCCAAAAGCTTACTGAATCTCTGAATAGAACTGTACAGCACTTGAGGAACAAAAATATCCTCTTTCATTTAGCTAAAAGAGCATGTTGATGCCAAAATGTCCTGCCTTTCCAACTATCGTCATGGCAACTTTTCGCTGCATAAACCAAGTACTCGTTGAATCCCAACCAAGCTTGTTCGCCAGACAAACTGAAAAACAAGAACTAGCAATGAAACTTGCTGATATATGAGCTGAAATATTCCTCTGAACATGTGAGCTTGCCAACTGTCACGATGCCCATCCATGGCACCTCTCCTCTAGAAGAAGAGCTGCCTCCCAAATGAGAAGGCTTTTACCGGCTGTAGCATGTTGAATGTACTGCAAATGCTCATCCCAAACTCTTGGGAAAATTGTTGCAAAAACTTCTCAAAAGAAGTAGAGACCCATGCTGAAATTTGAGCCCTCTTTACATGCATGCTTTTCCAGCTCATAGAATTGTGCACAACTTTGCCCCAAATTCCTTCCCTGCACCAAGTGACACCAAAGGCATCTTGTGCAACAAGACAATCATCAACAACAATTTGTCTTGAAATATGTTGAACAATGGACTCAACCATCAACATAACAAGTGTGTACACAACCGACACAAGTCGACAAAACATGTGCACCACAATCGACACAAGTCGACAACATAAGTGGCACAATCGATAATGTAAAAGTGTGCTCACAAGCGACACTAGTCGACCAACAACAAGATATATTTACAAACACCTATGCATGTATCCTGTATAATGAACTATATATAGTTCGACAAATACACCTACAACATCTATGTATAGGTGTAACTTCAACTCTTCTTTTGCAAAGACCAACAGGTACATCAAACCAATAAAAACACATATGGGTGACGAGCTTAAATGAAATACATTGTTGCAAAACTAGTGAGCATTATACTCATCTTTTACCATCCTGCAACTTGCATTACCTTAACAAAGAAATGCATTTAATCAAAAGACATGCAACTTTAATTGGATAAGAATTCTAACCATTTCTTACCAATCCATTTCAAAGGTGCTTCCTTTAACTGCGCATCAATATCAACATGCGTGTCATCTTGACACATATCAATGATGGAAACTTCCTTCCCATTCTTGCCATACTCTTTCTCCAATTTCTTCAACTTTCGTGGAAGGATTGTTGGATTCAGAGTCCAACACCTTTCAGCAATATGTCCATGCTTATGGCAAAAAGTGCAACACATGTTTATCTTCTTGACAACATGATTTGCATTGTTCAATGGAACTTTGGCTTCTTGCCTCCTTTCCTTCAAAAGTTTCCTGTATGTTGCCATTCTTTTCCAACATCTAGAAACACTATGGTTAACCAAACCACAAAAAGAACATGCAATTCCTTTCCAATGCTTGTGTGGAAATTTTCCATGCTTTACATGATCAAAGGAAATATGATTGAAATCAAATTTATACCTTTCTCTTTCACCTTCATTACCTTCATGAGGAGGTGAATCAAATGAATAAGTAGCTCCTTTTGGAACACCATCAATCCCTTCAATGGTTTTAGAGCTTTCACAATTCTCTTGTTCAAGTGCATGCTTATGCACACCTTCTTCTTGCAAGGTATGTTTCAAACTATTGCATTCCCCAAGAATACAACCTTTACCAACTTGAGGTAGTGAACTTGAAATGAAACTCCTTCCAGGAACTGTTTCAATTTCCTCCATGGCTGCTTTGGAACTTTCTCCATAAGATTGTTCATAGCCAAGACCCAAATTCTTAGGCCTTACCTCAACCATTATTGGCTCAACTATACCTTGTGCATGTTTGCCTAATACTTTTCCTTCATATCCCATTTTGGACATCAACTTGGACCCTATGCCTCTGGTATGTTTCTCAAAAGAGCCAACATAAACATTCTTATAAGAATTTGAAGACAAACTAGAATTGTTTACCTCTTCTTCAAGCTAATACTTGGCTAAGGCTTCTTTGGCAACAAGGAGTTGTGTCTCCAATTCATGCATCCTTTCCATATTCATGTTTGCAATATGAAGTTGGCCTTCCATTTCCTGCAATTGGTCAGAAAACAACTGCTTCTCTTCCTTCATGGAATTCAACTGCTCTTGAAGTCTAGAGCTCTTTATTTCATCCTCTTACATTTCTCTCACCATATTCATCGTGATAAAAAATTCTTGCTTCAAGCCTTCATCAAAAAATCTTGTGAAGGATGACGATTTTGAGAACTCACTTATGGAAGTTGTCATTATAAAAATGAACAAAAGAGCTTCAGCAAACTCAAACAACAAGTAGTTTGTAGAATAATAAAGCAGTCAATATTCAACACTGATTAAGACACCTTTCAAACTACACAATCAAGCTAGTGATGTCAGTCAAGCAAACCTAGTGCTCTGATACCATCTTGATCTGAAAATGGAATGTACTTGTTTAAGGGTGCAAGGTATCCATTTCCCATAATTTCAAATGTGAGCTATACACTCCAAGTGACCTCTAAAAATGTGAAAACTTCCTATTTCTTATACAGAGATAGACTGTAGGGGCATTCACTAGACATGTCACCTCTAAAGAGAGGATGAGTTCCAGAGGCTACCTGGCCCTCTACAGGCTCTGCCTAAAGAAATAACAAAGTAAACACTTAGAAGTCTTTGACATACACATACTTGAAGTTTGATGTCTTGCGAAATAAGACAAATAACTTTCTGCAGTTGAATAGGTGATTATGTGTGTATGCAAGTTATGTATATTTGTTGTTTAACACTTTATATCAGTTTTTTTTAGCATATCATCTTTAGCAAATAAAGACATCAGAATGATAAAGCAGTTCACCCCTTCTGGGCTACATCTGTTGGACCAAGCCTCTCCAACTAGGCTTGTCCTCTTGTATTAATAATGCTACAAAGGCTAATACAAGAATATTAGTGTCTCGAAAGACAGATCTGACTGTAAATACAAAATCATAAGACAGGAATTAGCTAAACATGATCTTTCCCAAGAACTAAACAGTGAAATTGTACCTTATACAGTACTTTCCCCAATTGGCCCTAGTGGCCCTTTAGAGTTGCATGGAGAATTTCGAGGTGACGATGACCTCAATTGGTTCTGAAACCTCTTCCATTAGACTCAGAAGGTCGAAAATAAAAGACATAGGCTTTTGAATCACCAAAAATGGATGAACACAGCCCCAAACAACTCAAGCACTGAAATGGCCCTAGTGGCCCTGAAAGCTTCCCTGAAGATAAATAGTGAGAATAATGCCTCAACAAGAAAAACGAGCTGTAGAAATGGATTTAGAATGTTGAAAACGTTCAGGAACGACCTTTGTTCCACATTCAATGGCTGCACACATCCCAATGCAGCTCCTAAACTGGTTTGGCCTTGGTGGCTCCTGGAACTTCCATGAAACAAAACACCTACAAATGACCTCAGATGGCTATGAAACCTATGCCAATGGCTTCAGAAGGTCGAAGAGACCCAAAATCAAAAAACAAATCGACCAAAAAGGATTTTCCCAGCCAAAGTTATGGCTCATTAAAGTTTCTCCAGTCTACCCTAGAAAAACTCCAGATAACACTGGCTAACTACCAGATAACCCTGCTAAATATGGGGTGGCTGCCAAATTTGGAGCCAGCGCCAACAGATCCACTAAATCTGCCATAACCGCCGGCTAACTGCAGTTTAACTCCACCATGCGAGCGAAATTAAGGCACGCTGGAGGTTTGCCTTGGGTTGCGTGTCAAAACAGTTGTCGGTTAAGCCTTGGTTTCCACCATAATGTGACCACACTTTAAATAACGCATAAACCATAACACTAACCATTGAGGTTATTCGATGGCTGCCAAGTCTTTTAAGCGCCTGGTTCTGAGGGCGGGGTCATGTAAATAGGGGGCTAGTCCTTAGGGGCTGGCTCCCTTCGAGCCCCGCTCAAACCACGTTCAAACTTCATATAAAATTTCTGCCGCTCACCATTCAAGATCCACCACTATGGTATGACGGTAAAACGTTGGGTTAGCAACCTGAAGGTCGTGTGATCAAATGGCACGGTTGCCACACAAATTTTATAATATGCGCCCATATATGCTGATGTCACTTTGGCCACGTCGCTGCCTCTAGACCTGCCTCATGGCAGCTTGTACTTTTCTGCCAGAAAAAGAATAATCTCGGGAATATTCTATTTTATTTTTTTTTTTGAAAAAATTCAAAAATTAAGAGTCATTGGGCGATTTTGTTTTTGGCATAACTTTTGCATACGAAGACCATTTTTCGAACCGTTTGTGGTGCCGAAATTAGGAAGACGATCTCTATCCATTCATTTAGGTTCAGACAAGTTCTAAGCACTTTAATGTTTGACCATTTTACGACACTTGGTCCTGAGCTCCTAATCACAGGCCCACTTAGTGAAGGCGACTTCTTTTCACTAAGCTCTATCATCTTCTTTCAGTTTCAACAATGGTTCTCCTTATAACTTTCCATTTTAATGAATCATATTTTCCATTCATAAATAATTGAAATTAAAGATATAAAACCCAAGAAAATAATAGAGACCAAAAGTTATACTAGTGTTGACGTGTGTCACAAATCCCTTTCAAAGGTTTGCCACATTGTATTTTTGAGCCAAATAAGAGAAATTTTCATGCATGATCTTATTGAACAAAACACAAACGAAAAGAAATGAAAAAACAAGAAAGACAAAATCAAAAGAACATAGGGAATGTAAGAACAACATGCAAGACAAAAGGCACGAAATGAGGCTAATGCAAAGACTAGATGGAGAGAAAATTGTGGGGTCATGCAATGTAACTATACCTACACTTAATCTAATCAGCTAAAAATTTAGGGTTATGTGAAATCAAATTTCCAATGCAACCATCAAAGTTATCCCCAACCTGCAAGAAGAAGGATATGAGCAGTTCGGAACAATATAAAACAATGTGAATAAATAAAGATATGATCATGAATAACTTGTGCAAGAAATAAATGGTCTTTCCTACTGGCAGAAATATGTTCCATAGAAACTAAATTTAACTATTCTGTGACCTTACCTTTTCGATTAGAATAACAATCATGCAAACCTTGAAAGCTTCTTGTGAATGTGTCTTCATCTATGTTTCCATTATTAGCAAATATTAAGAAAGATCGAAACTTATTATTTACAAAAGAGGTTGTTAAGTAAGATGTTTTGAACCAATCATAGATTTGATCATGGAATTCACAACAATCCTTTTGAAAACCCTGAAACTATTGGGAGAATGAACTTTCAATTAGTTCATTCGAATCATAGGGAGAACCTTGCAAAGAAAAGGTAACCTAATATCATTCATAAACCTTGTCAATATAGTGAGGAACTGACATAACCATCAACAAAGGCTGAAGTGCCTCAACTGCTAGAAAAGTATCCGAATAATGAACTGATAAATCATAAAGATCGATCGGTTCAACAAGATCAATCGATGTAAAATAACTATCATCATATATATACTAGTGGGAAAATGATTATTTGAATGACAATTGTTACACCCAATGTTATGATCATATTGGTGGTTTGACATGTAAGATTCTTGATTCTCGATCATTTCCCTTTATGTCTAATGCCATACCAGACTAGTAATATGAAATCTTGGGGAATTAAAAAGAATTTTTGGCCTTGTAAATCTGGGAAGCTAATTAATATAACATGCTAACAAAAGGTTAGAGGAACATGTCAAATAAATTCCAATATCCATATCTACATGTGGCTTTTGATTCATTGAATGATTCAAACATTGAATAAGTCCCAAGAGGATAGATCATGGAAAAAAAACAATGATTATCTTCATAACATTCACAATGAAATATTAGGAGTTTATAGTTCATAGAAACACTTAACAAATACAAATAATTTAATGAATGATATTGTTTACCTTGATGATCAGAATGGTAGGCTTCATAGCTATGGGAATCCATGAAAGATATCCATTCCAATCCTAGGTTCGATATAAGAGGTACATGAAGATGAATGAATTAAAACAATTTTTTCTATCGAATCAAAATCCCAACCTTGAAAATTAGGAAAACTAACTTGAAAACATTGAAAATCTTTCAAGGGAAAGTTTCCATCTAGTGAAACAATATAGAGAAAAGAATTATGCGAGAAAATCTAGATTTGACCTAGCCATTAGAGGAAATTTCAGCCTAAAAGTGGCCTCCTAAGGAAAAATAGGAAAATAATAAAATAAGAGTTATGAATTTTGGATGGAAAAGAAGAAAACTATTTTTTATAATTGTATTTTTAGTTGATCTCCTTATAGGTTTACTCAAATTTCATGTGTAGATACTCGTTGGATGCAAAATTAAATTCTGCATCCAATGAGTACACATTATGCATACTTTAGATAAGACTCGCATTGATAAAAATTGAAGATACATTAAAAACGTTTGTTGTAACGTATAAGGAGATAATCCAAAATACAATTTGAAAAAGTACTTTTTTATATTTTCCCTCCAAAATGTTTACAAGTACCTATTTTTAAATTTAAAGTATTTTGATTTGTTTACATATTATGTACGTGGAAATTTCATGGGAACTTTTAAGTTGAAATTTCCTCTAATGTTGGGGATCTTATCAGGATCGCAAGAACCTGACATAACCATTAACGAGAGTTGAAGTGCCTCAACTCCTTAACAAGTCCCTTAGCTTTCAAATGTTGAATAATTGAATTTTGAGAGTTAATTCAAATCGTGAATTTCATGTAGACAATTACTATCATTCATTTCAACAAGATCATTGTTATCCAGATGGAAGCCATCTAAATCACCAGTTTGACCAGATTTTCCACCTCAAGAAACAAATTACTCAAGTTATAAGGTTCTTATGATTGTGTATCTGAGGGTGTATAGGTCAGAGAAATTTCATGAGAAACTTGAAATAAAGAATTATCCTCATGAAAAACTAGAAACTATAAGACATGGGATGGATGCTTAATAATTACATTGTTTTCTTCCTTTTTATGTGCATCCTACCACCTTGTGTCACTTCAAAATTCTACTCATTGGATTGTGAATTCGAAAATCATGACATATTTTCATAGCAAGTAAATTCGTTATGAGAAAGGGGACACAAGGGATAGTGACTTGAAGAAGAAGCTCTCATAAGAGATTCTTCTTTGACTAGATCATATTCTAGATTAGAACCTTTGAAAATTGAAGCCCGCTTGAGAAATCAAGATATTAGTCGATGTACATAGGCAAGCATCATCATATATAGAAATGGAGTCATTTTAATCGTAATGATGGTTGTCAAAGGCTTTAGTTCGATTAACCATTTTAATTTGATTACCAATATTGCAAGATTTTGAATCACCTGAGAATGAAGGAACAACATCTTGAAAGAGGAAAGAGAGATTAAAATCATCTTCACCTTTCTTCTCCTCTACCTATGGAATGTGACCACCTTGTACTTGATCACAATTTGGACCAACAAACTAAGAAGAAAGAGTATTTGAAGAACTTGCTGGTGGAGTAGACTGATCAAGCAAATCAGGGTACAAAAATCCATGAGGTGTAGATGACAAAGGATGACAGGTACCCCTTTAAGAAACATATTTTTAGTTGAAATGAATTCATGATTAATATTATATGCATTGATGTGATCTTGGAAAATCAAGGGATCAACCTCCACCTTAGGCTTTATGTTTTTATTAGAAAATTCAAATATTTCCTAGATGAAGTATTGACCATTGAAAGAAAAAGAAGGTGGAAGAGGTAGATCAACAATTTGATTTTTATATTTCCCAATTATGACAATAGCACAAGAGACTACCTTATTAGGAAATGAAAGGGGAGGAGGAGAAGGGACAAAATGAAAAGTAGGTTACTCCTTTAAGATTATAGGTGTCTTATGATTAATAAAAGTTGGGATAGCACAATAAACCAAGGATTTGGTTTCACAATGTTTCAAAGAAACTTGAGCCAAATTTTGAACCTTTTCCTTGAAGAAATCCCAATCCACATCTTCTTTAGGAAAATCTTAGCATAAGTGAAGAATGTATTGGGAAAGCAATTAATTGATTCATTAGGCTTCATTCTAAGTTGTTTAATCCTTTTATAAACATTTTGGTAATCATGCATATCAGAGGCTTGATGAAGATCCTTGAAAATTTGTTCGAATGAATGAATGGAAGCAGTTGGTATGATATGACACTATAAATTAACTCGACCTTCGAGAGTGAGGGTGAATAATTTATAGGCAACATATTCACAATCCACTTCATAAATCACAAAGCTTAAGGAATTGAGATGTATTCCTGGATATGGAGTTCCACCCTTGCCAACAAAATTTAATTGAGACAAGTTGTAAATAAGTTTTGCGAGGAATGAGAGATTAGATATATTGGAAAATCATCCCAGGATTATGATTTGGGAATGAGCCATTCAAGATGGAAGATTTAAAACAGACTCAAAGAGTTCATATTGTCATCTATCCCTCCTTCTAGTTCCAAGTGTTGACGATGTTGGTTGAAGTCCTCCAACAAAAGGGGTCTCCGAGTATGAATTCCTAACTAGACCTCACATTGTTTGGAGTAGGAGCCCCCTATGGATAATAGGTCCAACCACCATTATTTATAGGAATTTTCCTTTGATACAAAAAATTTTCATAAGAGATTATACAAACGATATTTGAAACAAGCAAATTGACACTACGAGGCATACAATTGCAATGTATATAAGGTACTTTCATGAAAGGGAAAAGAGATAGTGAGCCTCTAGAAGAAAAGTAATAGTAATATCCTAAAACAAATACTTAAGAGCATGAGAGGATAGTTAATTAACCTGAAAAGTAGTTCACAAGATAACAATCATCATAAAAGAAATTAACAATGCACATTCAACAAGATATATATACTAAATCCAACGCAATATTTCATTTTCATTAATATGTGTTAGCATAAACCTACACCAAAAACAGTGAAAAAATGGTCTAGCAATCATTCACAACATATGCATGAAAGTGTGTTGGCTCCATGAATTTCATATATTCAATGAAAGTCTCAATATAAACAATTACAATGTTGCCACACTAATCCCAGCAGTGGAGCATTAAGTCACTACTTTCTCCTCCAAAGAAAGGCCTTCTCTCCTATGCCAAGCTAGAGAAGCCAAGGTGAAAAAGTTCCCAAAAGTCCCGTCTATTTAGATATGAGGGTGTATTTATAACAAATGAGGTGACTCTCCACCTCCCATGTGACTCTTGATCTCCCTTGTGATTCTTGAGCTCCTACTATGACTTTTTAAATTCCTATGTGACCTTTGAGCTTATACATGAATTTAGAACTTTCTAGCGACTTTTCAAATTTCACGTGGGACCCTTGGGCTTCCACACATTATACATTTTCTCATTTTTTGGAAATTACCTAATTAATTTCCATAGGTGATGTTGAAAAATGCATTGACACATATGACTTTTGTGGGGACAATTTGAGAAGCCGTGACCTGGCGACGGTGACATAAGACCTCATAGTGCATAAAGGCCAAACTCTTATCTTTTTTGTGTGTCTTCAATTAGTCATGATTGTACTTCATATTCAGCCCCCAAAGGGTATGAATTAGTGTTGGAACCTTCCAAGTCAACATGAGTTTCCATCTCTTTGTCATGGTCCAATATTCCTTTACTCTTGCATGATAGCATCTTCGTGTCTCCTCTTGATAGGTGTCCTACTTATGACCTATCCTTGCTAACACTTTGACATCATCTTGTCATGATACAATGATATCACTTGAAAATGAATTCACTCATGACAAGACAACAACAATCCCATAATCACCTATTCTACCTATTCTTTATCATACAATATAGGATAATGGGTAAGGGTTTTGAGAAAGAGAGACTAGAATTTCACTATTAAGCTCAGCAGTGACCAACGGAGGACCATGTTGTCCACTGGAAATTCACAATACTAAATAAGGAGAGGATTTTCAAGGTTTTGTGTAGTGGGAAATTCTAGGAGACAAGGGTCATGAGTTGGTTGACTGAGGATGCATAATGCGTAGTGCTTTGGGAAGATGAGGCATGGATTGTGCAGTTGAGCTTCACAAGGAAAGAGGGTTGGCCTAACTATTGAATGTAACTACAAAATGTGCATTTGAGGAAAGAAAAGGCAAGGTATTGCATAGTGAGGGTTTCAGTCAACAGGAGAGACAAGATTAGCCACTATAACTATGAAATGCATAGTGATTGAGAATAATACTCTAGGATTTCACAATTCAAGGATGCAATGGCCTAGATATGGACCTATTTTCTAAACATAATTTCTAAATACATAGTAAGAGGCTCACTTGGTGAAAGGATTGTGAATTTAACTAATGTAAGCAGTAGAAGTGTAAGTTATTGTACCTTAAGGATGGTCACTTCACCATGAAAGGGAGAGAGCCTTTTTATTGCATAGTTCTCTTTAGAAGTGATCAGGAGGAGCCTCCACTACTCAATAGAACTACACCATATGTAATGGACTGAATAAGGAGTTAGTATTGTGTGTAGTAAGCAAGGGTAAGCTATAGAGACTTTAGACAATGTGCTTCAGGATTACACAATGTGTTTGTGGAAGAGGCCACCCTTAGGATGGAACAATGCACAATTATAACAGATAATGGATGCATCCTTGCTGGCTAAGAATGTGTAATTCACTCATCCAATAGCTGGGATTTTAGGTATGCAAAGTGTGAAGACAAGGGAAAGCCCAAAAATGCCTAAGTGTTGGATCACTAGAACAAGAGAGAACACATGGTATAAACAAATTCCAAAACAAATTTGCACACACACATCTATACCATCAAACACAAGCCAAGAGAATGCACAATAATCAAGATCCACATGCATATATTGAAAAGACAACAAAGAGAGACTTATTTCTAAGTGTTACATTTGAAATGTAGCATTGCGTCACTTAGAATACAAGTTACGACACAAGTGTCGACAGCAACCAGAAAGTCCGCCAAGTTGTGGGGAAGTGTCTAAAGCATATTCTTATGATTGATAGGATCATATAATGTAGAAGAATGTGCTAGAATTTATTCTAGTGGTACGTAAAAGTGCTTTAACAAGATGAGTGAAGATAAGCAAAAGAAACACATGCAAGAGTGGAAGCAATCAAAAGTGACACTTGTGACATTAAGAATAAGTGAAAATGACACTTGTAAAAGCCAAGGAAACTAAAAGAGACACTTGAAAACGTGAAATAAAGAAAAAGTGACACTTCTAAAAGTGAACTAATAAAAAATGATAGTGGCGAAAGTGAAAGCGACACTAACGAAAGAAAAAGCACACAAAAGCAAGAGTTAAGAAAACTCACCCGAATGATAGTATAGATGAAACTAAGAGTTAGAGAATGCTCCTTATGCTCTAGAGTGCACAAATCTTGGAAGAAAAAAATGACTTGGAGAATTCCATTCTCACTTTCAAATAGAATTGTACAATGACTGTCAGCAAAGGTTGCACAGGCACTGCATTTATGAACCATGCAGTCACTACCACCAAGTGTTTGTTGGAATTATGGATAATGTGTTGTCCTTGATGGAAACCTTCTTGACAAATATGTCCTTGATGTCAACTTGATTATAACATGATGATTATAGAACTATTACAGATGACATGATTTATGGTATAGGTATTACAAAGGATATGGAAGAGAATTGAGAGCTCGGTCACAAAATGCATGGAAATTGTGAAGTTTGAAAAGTATACATGACCCTTGTAAAGAATAGTCACATACATGCACAAGTTATGTGAACAAAAGTTGTGCACATAATCTGATCCATGGAAAACAGGAAACTAGGAGTTATTACCATGATAATTTCCCATGGTATTGTGTCAACAACATCTATTTTATCCCATCAAATGAATACCAACAACATTGCTAAGTGATTTTCCTATGTTATTGGCAAAGGAAAAAGCTATATAAGGAGATGGAGATTAAGGAGATAAGTGTGCAATGTAATGGATTATCCATGTGTGATTAGATTTGAAACAAGTATGCACTAGGGAGCAAGGAGAAGGCTTAGATATGAAAGATATAAAGATATATTGAATATATGCTTGATTGATTTGCTTGTTGCAAAATGTTTGAATTACTAACAATGAAGGATCTTCAGTTATAGTGGAGCTATGATCTGAACGTGTTTGTAGAAATCTCTAATTTTGACAATGAAGTATGTGGAATGCGTGTTGTGTTTGCAAAGGTAATTTGATTCAGTACCTTAATATTTGTATGCAAGTGTTCCTCTAGAATGTGACATATATATGCAAATATACTTTAGAATAGTCATGGATACATACTATGATAATATCATTTAGATAGTTGTTTGATCTGGGTTGTTTAACAATAATTTTGTTGTCGATTGATACATGTGTTGAAGTTTTTCTTGAACAGACAGAATGAATTGCTAATATGTGTTGGTACTCAGTATTTTGAAATATGTACACAAGTTTTACACATGAGAAATGTGTATATACGCATATTTTTTTAATGGATGTCACATATATGTTCTAGGGTTTGTAATTGCTAGTTGGTGATGATAGTTGATGAAGTATGTACTATTTACTACTCTCTGTCAATGATGTCTTGACAATGATAGTTTGTTGATTGGATTAATTTGACTATGGCTTGGTATATTGATCAATAATTGAGTATTTAGTGATTCAGTATTGGTATATCTATGATTATATGTTGTAGTTATTCAATATTTTTAATTTATGATTGATTTAGATATTTTTGATTGGATTAGTACCTATAATTAATCATTCAATGGTACAGTGATTCAATCCAACATTCATTAATTTGAGATATGTACGCAGGTTTGATGTACAGGAAACACACATATATACTTCTATGCTTCATAATAGTTGCACATATATTTTAAGGTAAATTTGATCAAGGTTTGTGATGAATAAAAATTAGTTTTGTATTGATGACAATGTTATTGGATGATTAGTAACAGTGATTGGTTGAATGGTATCTTGGAATTGAGCATATTTTTGGGTGTGGGTCCAATTGGAAAATAGATGAAAGTTGGTATGCATCTTTTTATGTGTATTTCAGATAGGTGGATCCATTATGAAACATTATGAAACAAGGTCCACGAGGAGCTGAGGGGAGCCTTCAGCGAGGGGGTAGATGCTACATTCCGATAGGAGCTGGAAAACAACATTAGGGGGTTGTAGCTCCCTTCTAGTTATTTCTATAGATTGAGTGAAGGTTCTAGCCTCCTCCTAGGTCCACCCAAGAAGCCAACCGGTCAAGAAAACATGTGATGAGAGAGTTTACTTTAAGGGATTCAATATCCTTGGTGACCTTAAGGAAATGGAATCAAAGAAACTCATCAAACGAACCCATCCACATCAACAATTACACCCCAAGAGACATGTTAGCCACTCAGACATCATGTCCCTGGGTCCCACAGATTTTTTAAGCTTGTTAACCCAAGTTCTCTCTCATTCTATAGGAAATATAGTGACCAAAAACTCAAATTCACTCTCTTAGGCCTCTGTGCCAGCAACTGTGGACTTTTCTCAGCAAACCTGTGCCAGCGACCCTGAGATTTGAGCCACTTTTCTAGCCCGGAATCCTGACCTCTGCCCAAAACTTTCTACAACCTTCAGAATCCATTAAAGACATGATAAAAATGCTGATAAATAAAAAATAAACCTTAGGACTAGGCCTGACCACCCCCAATTGGGACTGACATTCTATCAACATTTGGAATCAATGAAACCTACAAGTCTAGGATACAAGACAAGGCATGAATGATTGAAATAACTCATGAAACATAACCGAAAGGATCACCACCTCCTCCATTGAACCGTTATAAAATAAATTAAGTCTTGCATCCATCCATTTAAAAATTACAAGTAAATACATGAAATAACCATGACATGAACCAGTCATATAATCATGCTTATAACCAGCATAAAACCGTATAAATATCATAGATATGACAGTCATTAAATCCATATATAAATAAGTGAAAAAGTAAGAGAACTTAGCTTTTATTAAGCATAGGTAAATCCGACCAGGTTCGGGACTTCCACGTACCACCCGACCATAGACATGGCTGAATCAAATCTCTCTTTCAACCAATCACCCCCGTGCCATATTCCAAGCATGAAAGTGGGATCTCATAGAACAATCAATCCAAGAACAACCAAGGGAATCCAGAGGTTAAACCACATCCACCCTCACTAAACCGTGATCACACCAAAACCAGTGATCTGATCACACTCAAACTGAACTTGGAATGTCAACCGAAATCCATCACTATCCTTGAGGAATTTTTCATCTCCTTGTCTCTCAGGCTTTACCACAATCTAATACTAGATCACTAGGCCCTAAATTGAGACCAGTCTCACAAGCTTTACCACAATCCAAATCCTAATCACTAGGCCCTAAACAAGGAATTCTCCCTCAGCCTTTACTATATATCTCACCAAAATCGGTGAAGGGGTTCCTAGGCCTTTGGGATTGAAACTTGGGACCACCTCAGCCCTGAATTCCAAAATCCATCTGTAAAACCAAATTTCATAAACATCCCAACATGTCATGGCATCTAGAAAAAGGCAAGGATAGGTTGAAAACCATTTCCATAACCCCACAAAACCATACCACTGACAGCAAGACAACCATACACCAACATTCAAAGCCATGCATGTCAAAACCAGCTAGGAAATCACACATGTAAAAGGTTACCTACAAGAATTCCTGTTGAAGTTTCTTGATCCTTATTTCCTCCCTTTCCCTTTGCTTTCTTTTCCTTCCTTGATCCAAAACTAGAGTGCTCCAAGAAATCTCTAAGTGAACAAGAGTGAGAGAGAGAGAGAGAACAATGGGGGGGATCCAATTTTGAATTGACAAAAGGTTAGCAAAAGCTTGCCCACTGATCCTCAGAAGCCTTTTTATTAAATAGGCCTCTATTTTCTTCATTTTCCATTATTTTCCTTCAATTTCCTCCTCACATGAAACCTGTGACCTTTCACCTTACTTTTCTCCTAATTTCCTGTATTTTCATAAATAAATGTGCCAAAAATTCCTTTTTCCTTTTAATGTCTTTGCCAATTTTCCTTAGCCAAACCACACATCTGGTGATGCCCACTAGGCTATATTTGCCCAACATTCAGCTTGGAATAAGTGGAGCTTAACTATGGTATTATTTTTCCTTTATTAACTTTGATTACATGAAATTTTCACTAGGGTTGTTACAGAACCCTCCCCATTGGGGAACACCATCCTCGGTGTTAAACCACAAAATGACCTCAACAAAATTGTTTAAAAGAAAACATTCTACCCATGGAGCTATATAACTTAGCTCATTGCAGTATTTATAATGAAAGAACTGCTCAAAAGAAAAAGATCATGACAACATGAAAATATAACAACCATAATAATATGACACCTGTACCTCTTATTGGAGACTTATAACTTAGCTCATGGTGGTATTTACATCTGTATAAATATACATACATATACCAAAACATTAGAAAAACATATGCCAAACATATACCAACATCGAAACAAAACTACTTTGCCTCAACTAGCAAAAAATGAAGGATACAGTGCCTGCATCTGATCCACCATCTTCCATGTAGCTTCTTCAGGCCCAAAGTGCTTCCACTACACTTTAAGTTTCTCTATGGCTTTGTTCCTGAGCATGAGATGTTTCTATTGAAATATGCACTGAGGCTCTAGCTAGAACTCTCCTTCTTTCTCCACTTTCAATATAGATCAATCAATAACATGATCAACATCCTTAATATACTTCTGAAGAAATGAAATATGGAAAAGATCATGGACTTTCATTGTTGGAGGAAATGCAAGGCAATATGCCACTAGTCCAATCCTCTCAAGGATCTCGAAATTCTCGCAATACCGTGGTGCCAACTTGGCACATGAACCAATCCTCAAAGAGATTTTCTTGTGCCTGATGTGTAAATACACATGCTCCCCAACCTAAAACTCCCTGAACACCCTATGTTGACCTGCATAACTCTTGTGTCTATCCTATGAGGCCTTTAGATTTTTCTTTATAACCAGCATTTCCTACTCCATGTCTGCCAACATGTCTAGTCCAATAAGTACCATGTTCACTGTATCACTCCAACCGATGGGAGTGTTACAACTCCGCCCATACAATTCCTTGAAAGGACTCATCCTCAATGACTCCTAATGTAACCATTGTTGTTTGTGAACTCAACCAATGGAAGATACTCCTCCCATTTATTCTATTGGTGTATCACGTACATCCTCAACATATTATCCAAGATCCTGTTGACCTTCTCTATTTATCCATCTGTCGACGGATGATAAGTTGTACTGAAGGCCAAATCTATACCCAAGCCTACAAGTAGCTCCTTCCAAAACTTGGAAGTGAACTTTGCATCCCTGTCCAACACAATCTTCTTTGAAACACCATGCAGTCTCACTATCTCTTTGATGAACACATGTGCTACCTTACTGGCTGAATATGTAGTCTTTACTAGAATGAAGTGAGATACCTTACTTAATCTGTCAACCATGACCATAATAGAATCATGTTGCTTTACTATCTTTGGAATACCTGTGATGAAATCCATGGAGATGACCTCCCCTTTCCATTTGGAATCGTTATTGCTTATAGTAAATGACCTAGATTCTTACATTCTGCATTGACTTGCTGACAATCTAAACATCTAGCCACGAACTCTATCACTTCCTTCTTTAGATTCTACCAATATTAGAACTTGTTCACTGTGGTCAACATATTTTGATATCCTAGATGACCTGAGTATGGGTTGACATGAAATTCACTCAATATAAGCTTCTTTAGCTCACTACAATTTGGTACATAGATCCTATCTATAAATCTCACCAGACCATCTACTATGAGACAATAGTTTGCATCCTGATCACCTATACCTGCACCTATACCTGACTTATTCTCTGTTGTAACCTGTCCATAATCTCCATGTATTTTTCATCCCATTGTCTTGCCTACAAGATCCTATCCTGTAACACTGTCCCATCAGAGCTCATAATTGCTATATGATTTACCTGTACCTTCCTACTAAGAGCATCCACAGCCCAATTCTCCTTCCCTTTTATGTATATGATCTTGAAGTCAAACTCACTAAGGGTAGCCAACCATCTAGCTCGCTTGGCATTCAGATTCATCTAATCAAACAAATATCTCAACCCACCATGATCGCTCATCAATGTAAACCTCCTGCCAAGAAGATAGTGCCTCCACATCTTCAATGCATGTATAATTGTTGCTAGCTCAAGATCATGCATGGGATATTTCTACTCATGCTCATTCAATTTTTGAGACTCATAGCACACTACCTACTCTTCTTGCATGAGAACTCCACCAAGTACTCCCTTCCAAGAATCTGTACACACTACAAACTCCTTGTCTAGATCCACAATCTTTAGCACTAGTGCATGTGTCAACAACTAGTTAAGTTGCTCAAAATTAGCCTCACATTCTTCTGTCCATTGGAAATTCTTACCTTTCTATTCCAATGATGTGATAGGATATGCAATGAGTGAGAATTTCCTAATGAACTTCTTGTACTAACCTACCAATCCCATAAATGATCTCATCTCATCCAGATTCTTAGGATCTTCCCACTCCATGATGGCCCTTATCTTCTCTGGATCCACTGCTATGCCATCCTTAGAGACAATATGCCCCAAAAAATGTACCTCCATCTGAAAGAAGTTGCACTTGCTAAGTTTAGCATACAACTAATTCTCTCTTAGTAGCCTCAACACTACTGCTAAATGCTTGGCATGTTCTTCCTCATTCTTAGAATATACTAGTATGTCATCAACGAATACAATAACAAACTTGTCCAAATAAGGATGCAACACACTATTCATCAAACACATAAATGTAGTTGGAGCATTAGTCAAACCAAATGGAACAACAACAAACTCATAATGCCCATACATGGTCCTGAACACTGTCTTGAAGATATCCTCTTCCTTGATGCATACCTGATGGTATCCTGATCTCAAGTCGATCTTAGAGAACATTGTTGCTCCCTTCAACTGATCAAACAAATCATCAATCCTCAGTAAAGGGTACATGTTCCCGATTGTTACTTTGTTTAGGTTCCTGTAGTCAATGCAAAATATAAGAGTACCATCTTTCTTCTTCATGAAAAACACTAGTGCACCCCAAGGCAATACACTCGGCCTAATGTACCCCTTGTTCAACATTTCCTTCAGATGAAACTTTAACTCAACCAACTCATGTGTGCTCATCCTGTAAGGTGCTTTAAATGTTGGGACTGCTCGTGGCACCAACTCAATAGAAAACTCTACCTCCTTTTGAGGTGGAAACTATGCAATGTCCTCAGGAAATACATCCTGAAACTATTGCAAAATTGGGTATATTCTTAACACATATGCATCCTCAACCTCCTTACCCTTGTCACTAGAAATGTGCACTACAAACATCACACAACCTTTTTTGCAACAATGCTTAGCCTACATAGCAGTAACTATCCTCACTGATGTAGGCTTCTTGTTCCCTTGCAAAGTCCGCTTTTCCCCTATATCATCCACACATTCAATGGCCTTGTCGAAGAAATCCACTTTGGTTCGATGAAGGTATAGCCATTCCATACCTAAAATCATACTATATGAACCCAATGGTAATACATTCAAATATGTTGCTATAGCCATACCATTTAACTCAAATGCACAAGCTCTTACCCAATGGTGAACTTTCTTCTTTGTACCCATAGCCAACTGTACCAACCAAGATTTTGCAAGCACTTCTTTTCTCAAACCACACTTATCCACCAGGTCAAGATTAATATAACTATAGTTAGATCTAGGACAATCAAAATAGAAACAACTTGATCACAAAGCTTACCATCCATCTCAATGATCGATGTCTGATGATTCGCCTGCCTGTTGTCCACAGCTACATAGATCCGAGTAATGCTATGACCAACATCACAAACTTTATGTGCCTCCTAAGAACTGTAAATCTGGGGTATAACACCACTATTATACAACAGAAAACCCCTCTTACGATGATCCTTACCACATATCCAACACTGCAATGGTTCCCTACCACAGCCTCTAGCTTGTTGCTCTCTACGTCCCTTCTCATCTATATTCAATCTCTTGTAAGGAACTACATTTTTGTTCTCACTTGCATCTTGAGGTCTTCCTCTCTTTTGTATCCATTTTCCTTTAGCTTTCTCATTTATTTTCAAGTCATGCTTAGGCTAAACTTTGTTATTTTATTGCTCATAACAATGTTTCAAATTTCGGATGGCATCCTCCAATGATATAGGCTCATCGAACTCAATCCAGTCTCTTATGCTACTAGCAATCCACTGATGAATCTCTAAAACTTGGCCTTCTCATCCCTGAGGTAAGGTATAGAATTTCTCACTGTAGATGAACAGATTATGCAATATACTAAAGCAAAATACAAGATCTACTTCTACAACAAACTTTGTGGAAGCTTAATCAAACATGAGCAAGATCAATAGAAAACATATAATTGATAAGGAGAAACCAATCACACATAACACAGAAGAAATATCCCAGGGAAAGCCTCAGCCTAAAACCCCAACTCTGTATTATCATACAAGTGGAAATATAGTCCAGATTACAAAAAGAATCAGCTCACAAGCTATCCTGCTCTCTCTGCAATCCCTCTGCTACTCATAGACAGTCAAAGGCCTCTCACAAACCTTCTCCTCTACCCTCCAAGCCTCCTATTTCCTTGTGTAGTTTTTCTTGGGGTCTAGTGCTTCCACACATGTGAATTCCCACCTCACACTACTCACTTGGCCCAGTAGTAACTGCGCAATCCTGATGAAGATAAATCCTTCTCCATGGATGAGTTTCCTTTATAGGAAAAATCCTCCAACTGATAGTACAATGTCCCTCCTCTGATCTCGACTGGGTCTCTGTTTGAACTGACATGCATGAGATATTTATGAGAGAATATTTAGTTATATGGAGAGCAGCAGTTACATGCATGCAAGAATTAACTAACTGAACTCACAATTAATTCAACAAACTATTTGAATTAATCTAACTGGACTTGACTCAGTTAACTGAGCCAACTAATTACAACTCAATATTACAACTCATCCTTATCTCTTTAACTAATGGATAAATTCCTCAATCAATGGAGAAACTGTTCCATGTCCTCACATAGACTTCGTGTTTGATTTTCCACAACTAATTAACTCATGGTGATTTAATTAATTATTTTAAAAATAGCTTCTAAGATCAAATTCGAATTTTACTTCTCAATTTTAGTCCAGGGACTGACTAAAATTGGAATCCATCCTAAAATGCTATTTATCGCAAAGCTATTTTTAGCACTTCCATTTTTCATTCCTTGTTGCTATGTCCAACGCTGGTACCCGAACTGCTACTTATAGCAGTGTTATTTTTAGCACTTCTATTTTTAACATTTCTTGTTGCTATTTTCAACACAAAGCACATATCTCAACAACTCCAAAAATCTACTAGTATACTCATCATATGTCATTTAACCCATCTGCAACTCATAAAACACCTTAGCTTGGTCATCATAGTGCCTCTCTGACAAGTACTTCTTCTTGAAGAGCCTTTCAAATGCATGCCAAGTCAAATCCTCCTCATGTATACCTTTGACATTCTTCACGCCTTCCCACCAAATATATGCTTTACCTTTTAGACTAAAAGTGGCTATCTTTGTTTTCATGTTTTCTGAATAATCATGCAATCGAAACAATTTCTTCAAACAAAGCAACCATGCTTCTGCATCCTATGATCTCTTCATCTCTCCATTAAAGGTAGGTGGCTTTGCCTTCTTAAAATCATCTAGAAAGTATCCCCTATCACTCCTCTTGTAAGGATGATGACGATGACGATCATGATGTCTATCGAAACCAGAACCGGAATAATACCTATGTCAATCACATTCCTATCCGAAGTGTCCAACAACCTGCCATCTCTAATCATGTCTAATCTATCGGACCTGTATCTAATAGGAGTCCTACTACCATATGCCCCATTAATTTTGTCCTCATGTACATGGCGGATCTGAAGTGGTCCCTATTGCTGCAAATCTAAGAAACTCTGAAGTAGTATCACATTCTCTTCTGCTTGTTTCTCTTGTGCCTGCATGATTTTTTCATTGTCTTCTTTGAAACTCCTTATTTCTTCCTCTAGGCTTCTCAATGTGTCTACCAAATCAGAAGATCAGTTCCCCACACCACGCTGCCCATCTGATGCATCAGGAGATTCTATGTAGTCTACCACCTTGCTAGCCATTTTATCTCTTTACTGCAAGGCATACTATGTCATCTAAACCAAATCACAATAAAACAACATACCTTAGCATAATTTGGGGAGGATACCTTGTTTGCAAGATCATCAAATCAATGTGATACATGTATAACATAATCCTAACAACAAATAGACATATATCAAATAAGTGTATCAACGCATAAACACCATTCTAGCCAGGGTCCAGTCATCAATGCAAATCCATATCAGCGATGCATGTTGTGACCTCATGCATGACAACAACCATTACTCCATTGCACACATTACCACATGAAACTATCAACATGCATAAGAAATGCCTAATCAACTACATGGACGTATGCATGCATGTAGTTGAGCATAAGTGATCAATTCTTGTAATCAACATACAAGACTAATACATGTAATCAAAACATTCAAGAATGCACATGACATACAAGGATGTAGTCAAGCGACACATAATCATATGCAATGAATCAGAAACTTTCAACGATGCATCCCACAAAATAATATCAAGCTCCTCATGAAAAACTTACTACAATCATGATCAACATGATGCAATGTAACAAGGACATGGAATTCAAGTGTAAGAGACAAACATGCAACTGACATGCATGCATGGCCAAGAACCTTCACCGAAGGAGAGAGCAACCATGCTCTGATACCAATTTGTAACACCTCCTCCTCCTAGGTCCACCCAAGCAGCTATCTAGTCAGGAAAATATGTGATGAGAGAGGTTACTATAAGGAATTCAATCTCCTTGGTGACCTTAAGGAAATGGAATCAACGAAACTCATAAAACTATCCCATCCACATCAATAATTACACCCCTAGGAGACATGTCAGCCACTTAGACATCATGTCCCTGGGTCCCACTCATTTTTTAAGCCTCTTAACCCAAAGTCTCTCTCATGCTATAGGCAAGAGAGTGACCAACAACTAAAAGTTTCTCTCACACGCCTCTATGCCAGTGACTGTAGACTTTTCTCAAAAAGCTTATGCCATCAACCCCAAGATTTGAGCCTCTTTTCTATCTCATAATCTCGGCCTCTACTCATAACTTTCTACAACCTTCAAAATCCATGATAGACATGATAACAATGTTGCTAAATAAAAAATAAACCTTAGGACTAGGCCTGACCATCCCCAACTAGGACTGACATTCTGTCAAACATTTGGCATCAATGCAACCTATAGTTATAGGATAAAAAATAGAGCATGAATGACTGAAAGAAATTATGAAACATAACCAAAAGGACCACTACCTTCTCCATTGAACTTTTATAACAAAAATTAGATCTTGCATACATCCATTTAATAATTACAAGTAAATGCATGAAATAACCAAGACATGAACCAGTGATATAACCATGCTTATAACCAACATAAAACCATATAAATATCAGAGATATGACAACCATTAAATCCACATATAAACAAGTGAAAAAGTAAGAGAAATTAGCTTTTCATTAAGCATAGGATAATTTGACTAGGTTTGAGACTTCCATGTGCCACCCAACCATAGACATGGCTGAACCAAATCTCTCTTTCAGCTAGTCACCCTCGTGCCATATTACAATCATGAATGTGGGATATCATAGAACAACCAATCCAATAAAAAATGAAGGGAATCAAGTGGTTAAACCACCTTCAGCCTCACCAAAATTTGATCACACTAAAATGGGTGCTCCGATCACAACCGAACCAAACTTGGAATGCTATCCAGAATTCATCACTATCCTTGAGGAATTTTCTATCTCCTTATCTCTCAGGCTTTACCAAAATCCAATATTAGATCACTAGGCCCTAAACTAAGACCAGTTTCTTAGGCTTTACACAATCCAAAACTGGATCACTAGGCCCTAAATCGAGACTTCTCCCTCAGGCTTTACTGTGTATCTTGCCGAAATCGGTCAAGGGATCCCTAGGATTTTGGGAATGAAACTTGAGACCACCTCTGCCCCAAATTCCGAAATCCATTTGGAAAACCAAAGATCTGAATCGAGATAAACATCCAAACATACCATGGCATCCGGAAAAAGGAAAGGCTAGGCTGAAAACCACTGTCATAACCTGGCAAAACCATGCCACCGACAGCAAGAGAACCCTACACCAACATGAAAATCCATGCATGTCCAAGCCAGCTAGGAAATCACACATGCAAAAGGTTAGCTACAAGTATTCCTATTGAAGCTGCTTGATCTCGCTATCCTCCCTTTCCCTTTGCTTTCTTTTCCTTCCTTAATCCAAAACTAGAGTGCTCCAAGAAAAATCTAAGTGACCAAGAGTGAGAGAGAGAGAATAATGAGAGAGCTCCAAACTTGAACTGAAAAAAGGTTAGTAAAATCTTGCCCACTAATCCTCATAAGCCTTTTTATTAATGAGGCCTCTATTTCCTTCATTTTTGATTATTTTCCTTCAATTTCCTCCTCACATGCAACCTATGACCTTTCACCTTAATTTTCTCCTAATTTCATTTATTTTCATAAATAAATGTGCCAAAAATGCCTTTTACCTTTTAGTGCCTTTACCTTAGACTTTTCCAATTTTCCTTAGCCAAAACACACATCTAGTGATGCCCACTAGGATATCTTTGCCCAACTTTCAGCTTGGAATAAGTGTCCCTTAACTATGGTCTTATTTTTCCTTTATTAAATTTTATTACATGAAATTTTCACCAAGGCTGTTACAGTATTTGAGATAGGTGGATCCAGTATGAAACTTTATGAAATGAAGTCCACAAGGATCTGAGGGTTGGATCCTTCAGTGAGGGGGTAGCTGCTACCTTCCAGTAGGAGTTGGTAAACGAGATTAGTGGTTTGTAGCTCCCTTCCAGGTAGTTCTATAGAATGAGTGAAGGTTATAGCCTCCTAAAGGTGGATGACTGCATGATGAAAAAAATTTGTGCTAGTACAAGACCATGATTAATGAATGATTTTTCATTATAATAAGAGAAGAAGACAAAGATGACAAAAACGATGATTTTCTCCCACATTGTGTCTCCACCTAAAATATCAGTATTGTTATGTGTTGATGTTTTGCTTATGTGTAATGATCTATTTGATTTTTACTACATACTGAATGGTTAATAAAATATTTATGAAATAGCTAGGTTAAACATATTGAAGGAAATTATGAAAAGTTGGTTATCTAGATGTACATGGTTTCACTAAAGATGCGTACAAACGTGGGTTGTCTAAATAAAAGTAGTGTACCTAATTCTACATTTGAAATTGAGGGATATAGTGAAGCAGAGATATTGATTCAACCCCCTCCTCTCAGTATTCTTCCTAACAATTTGTATCAGAGTAGGTCCCTCAGAAGAAGCTTCATCACTTAAAGGGAGATCTAAACAGAGAACAAAGATGGAAGGAATATTTTCTGCAAATCCATCTTTGTTTAATGAAACTAACATTATTTTTTGGAAGGTCAGGATGATATCATACTTGCATTCACTAGGAGTTGATGTATGGGGAGATGTTGAAGATGGATATCAATATTCAAACTCTGTTCCCCTGGATAATGCAAGAAAGAAGTAGTATGAGAGTAATGCAAAGGTAGTAAATGTTATCTTGGGAGGATTAGTAGAATTTGAGTTCGTAATATTCATGCAACTAAAAAATGCTAAATCAATATGGGACATATGTTTGCAAAGCTATGAGGGTTACAATAAGGTAAAAAGTGCCAAAATTTAGTCATATAAAATACAATATGAATATCTAAGAATGCATGATGATGAAAGCATTGCAAACCTTTTCCTTAGAGTATATGAAATTATTAACACAATGAGGGGCCTTGGTGACAAGATTGAGGATTCTGTTTTTATTGAAAATATTTTGACATCACTAACCCCAAATTTTGATGCAAAAGTATCTACCATTGAAGAAATGCAGGATTTGAAGAGTCTTACCCTTGAACTACTCCATGGGATCTTGACATCTTATGAGATGAGAAAATGGGATACATCAAGTGTTTGAGAAAAAACTTTCAAGGCCACATACAAAGGGATAGAGAAATAAAATCCTAAAGATACAAGCTAAATTTCATATGAGGAAGAACCAAATTTCATGAGAGAGTTGCAAGTCGGAACTGGTAAATTCAAAGGTAAGCTTCCATTTAAATGTTTTGCTTCTGGAAGAGTAGGTCACTATGCACCCAAATGTCCATATAAATAAATTCATGTTAAAAAATAAAAAGGAAAGGATGTATACAAGGAAAATGGAAAAATAAATCTCTACCAAGAAAAGTTTATATCCTAATGAAGATAGTCAAAGAACATCTAATTATTAGGAAGATACTGATTCATATTCCAACACTAGTTAAAAAATACGTATGGCTCTTTAAGATCGATCAACTAGTGAATCAGATTGTTGTAAAGAAGATGATTTAATGAAAGCATTGAAAAAAGTTGATAGACTCAAGAATGCAAACAAAGAATTGGAAATTAAAGAAAGAATTATGGTCAAGGAAATAGACATGTTAAAGATTCAGTTAGAAGGAGCCAATAAAATATCAAAAGTCTTAGCAAAGCAACTTCAAGAAAAGGAAAGACATTGTGAAAAATTAGGATCATAAATTGTGAACCTGAGAGAAGATTATGAGAAGAAAAACAAATGGGTAAAGGCGTCTGAATCATTAGGTAATATAATTAATGGACAACACTCTCATTTAATCAACAAAAGTATTGGAAACAACCATATGGTTTCAAATTCACAATGTAATGACAAGGACCAGCATAAGGTTTTTCAAAAGAAAACTGAATCAAGTCACTCATCTGAGAGGAAATCATCCAGATCAAATTCAAGATCAGTCCCCAGGTATAAAGGATGGTTTTATGGATATTATTTTTCTTGTAATTCATTTGGGAATAAGGCCACTAATTGCAGGTCAAGCACTTGGAATGGAAGCAAACAACCTCTTAGTTCCATGAGATGGGATAAGTTTCGCAAATTTGAACACATGATTAGAAATTTCAAGCATAGTTGGAGGAAGAAGGTGAAATAGTTAGAGACGTAGGGAAGATAGCCCCTAGTGCAGTCTATTGTACTTAATGCATACTTCTAACAAAGACCGCAAAAGTAAATGTGAGGTACATAGCCTCATTGAAAACAAATGATGACTATTAGGTCCAAAATATTAGTGGGGTATGATCTTAGGGGGAGCTATGCATGTGTACCTTGATGATGATTCCATATGTTGTTATGTTATTCTTTTGGTGTTGGTTAGATTACTAATGTTGCATATGATGAAGTGGCCATGGTCAAGAACAAACATGACATGTTTAGGGGGAGTTGTTGCCAGTAAAAATAAACATTTCACATTCATGAAGGACAGTAGTGTATGCACTCGGTTATTGACTTAGAAAGTAGCGTATGTTTTCTGTGATGATAAAGAAGTGGCATAAATTTAGGGGGAGATTCTCATATACTTCCATCAATGCATTATTGGCACTTTTAGTCTAACATTGTTTGATGCGGTCTATTGAAGATGTGCGAAAGATTATTGGATCATAACGAATGTTGAGTTGTTGCAAGGGGTTAATACCTATTGATTTGTATCTTTGTCGATTGTGAGAAGGATATAATGTGATAATATTTGATTATGAAAATTTTACATAGGTTCAAGGGGGGGCATATTCTATGCTTCTAATGGTTCATTGTTGGCATTATGGTCTATTGTACGATGTTGTTCATTCTTGTTTCATTTCTTACTATTGGAATAGATATATATATATATTATATATATATATATATCTATATATAATATATATATATATATATATGTTGCTTAGATTGCATGTGATGAAGATATGGATGATGCCTTATTCTTGTTATTGTTGTTGTTGTATAAATATTGATACACTTGATGAGGAAGATATGAATGTTATTCTTATTATTGATGTTTCCTAATAATCAATATGTTGTTGATCAATTCTATTCTACTTAATGGTTTGTGATACTAGAGATACTCTTAATTTTCACATATGTTGTTGGTGCATGGAGAAAATATGTTTCCTATGGTGCTGTGATCCAAGATATTAATATGATTTTGTTGTTTGAGGATTATGGATCTTCCTATATGTGGAGAGAGTATGCTGACCTTGATGACATTAGGTCAAGGGGTTGATTTTCTGTAAGAATATTATGATGCTACTACAACTACTTATTGTCATTTGGATACATTATATTTGGCCATGTGTTGATGATACTGAATATATTGATGCTATACTTTCTTATCTACCTAATTTCTTCTCGATGATGAGGATGTTCATGTTAGTTTCATTATATATTGCTAATATTAGATGATTGTGTTGCAAATTCCTATGTATAGCATGGTGGTTGCTAATGATTATCATGGTTTTGCCGCAATGATTTCATTGATGAGATCCTTTTTGAGATGCTACATAGAGCATGTGTTATTGCTCATGGATGACATGTATTTATCACATGTACGTCTCTTGATCAAAATTTAATGAAAATACCATGTTTTAATCTTTCTAAAATTTGGTCATGTATGGGTTATTGGTATCAAGACATGCCATGTATGTAATCCCATTATTCTGGGTGACTAATGTAAAATTTGGGTCCAATATGTAATCCAATTATGTTGATGATTTATCATAGAGTCATTGGCTATAGGAGAAGTCATGAATAGCCATGTATTTGAGTCATAAAGTCTTGTACTTATATTTTATATCTCTAGAAGGTCCAGCATGTGCTTAGGGGGAGCATGGACAATATGCAGTTTTCATGATTCATATCAGCAAATCAGAATTACAATGTTGAGCTCTACAAATGGAAGTACTTCATTCAACCTGGTTCAACCCTTTTTGCTTGATGTCAAAGGTGGAGAGAAGGCTTGGTGTCTGCAGGTGGTTTCCAAACACCAAAGTGGTTGCCATTAAGTCCAAAGGGGGAGATTGTTGGAATTATGGCTAATGTGTTGTCCTAGATGGAAACCTGCTTGAAAAATATGTGCTTCATGTCAACTTGGTTATAACATGGTGATTATAGAACTTCTACAAATGACATGATTGCTGGTATAAGTATTACATAGGATATGGAAGAGAACTGACAACTTAGTCACAAAATTCATGGATATTGTGAAGTTTGAAAAGTATACATGACTTGTACGTACATATGCAGTTTATGTGAAAAAAAGTCACGTGCATAATCTGAACCATGGAGAACAGGAAACGGAGACCTATTACCATGGTAATTTCCCATAGTATTGTATCGACAACGTCTATTTAATACCGTCAAATGAATATCAACAACATTACTAAGGGATTTTCCTGTGGTATTGGCAAAGGAAAAAGCTATATAAGGAGATCAAGGTTAAGGAGCTAAGTGTCCAATGTAATGTATTATTCATGTGTGATGTGATTTGAAATAGGTATGCACTAGGGAGCAATGAGAAGACTCATATCTAAAACATCTGAAATATATTGAATATGATTTATTGATTTTCTTGTTATAGAATGTTTGAATTGCTAACAATGCAAGATTTGTGGTTATAGTGGGGCTATGATTTGAATGTGTTTGTAGAGATCTATAATTTTGACAATGACGTATGTGGAAAGTTTGTTTGCAGAGATAATTTGATTTAGTAACTTAATATATGTACACATACCTTCCTCTGGTTCTTGTATATACGCGGATATGCTTTAGTATAGTCACGTATATATACTAAGATAAAATTATTTAGATTTTTTCTTGATCTGGGTTATTTAACAATAGTTTTGTTGTTGATTGATACATTTGTTGAAGTTTTCCTTGAACAAATAGAATGACCTGCTAAGATGTGTTGGTACTAAGTATTTTGAAATATTTATGTGTTTTATATACATGGCAAATGTGTATATACACAGATCAGTTTAATGGATATCACATATATGTTCTAGGGTTTATAATTGTTGGTTCATGATGACAATTGATGAAGTCTATATTATTTGTTGTTGTTGAAAACCATTCAATGAAGAAAAACAAAGAAAAAACCCATGAAGGGAAATGAAAAAAAAATATGGGGGAAAAAGAAAAATATACTCATGCACGAGGACAAAGGAGAGCCATTTGTGGATACTATGTGTGAAACTCAACCCACCACATGCTATAGAGTGGTATCAACTTGTAAACCCATGACTGGTAATTTGAAATTAGAGGGAGACAGAGGAATCCCTTGAGTCTTGGAAGGCCTTTGAGCTAGTCAAGGATTAAAATGTGTTAGCAATGGAAACTAGTGCGATAGCCCTTAAACAGAGTCATGTAGACTGAGAGGATTATGCATGAGAAGCACTAAACAAAAGGCGAATTGTTGAGGGACTATAGGAAGTGGTGAAGGGGTTCCCTCTTAAACTATGTAGGACTTCAATAGCCATATTTGGTTGTGTGATGAGCCCAAAATCAATGGTATTACTCCTATTTCATGTATGTAATGAAGGAGAGTTCCCTTCATCCTTACACAACCAATACCTTAAGAGATGTTTCTCTTATGGTTCTTGATGTGTAGAGTAGTCGAGAAACCACCCATAACATTTCGGTATGATCCTAAGCTTGGTGTGATGAAAAAGAAATCAATGTGTTAATTTGATGAAGGAGGATGGCCTTCATGAATCCACCCTATATTTTTTAGTAGAACTTCCCTCATGGCTTCTTGGTCATGCTTAGGAGTGGGTAACTACAAGAAATATTAAAGTGTGGTTGAGCCTATGGTGGGATGGAACATCGCTCACCCTCGTTAGATATAGATAATGTATGATATTGATAATTTAGTTAACCTTGTGGACTTAATCTTTGTACGCTAAACTATCCTAATGAGAAATAAATGATCATCATTGGAATGTATTTTGTTTAAGTGTTTGTCTGCTTAATGGAAAATATGGTCTATATAGTCCATATTTAAGATGTGAAATGAATATGTTGATGAAATGGTCATATAATACTTATATGCCCCATATTAAATATCAAATATACTTATGTATCATGTCTTTATGTTATGGACAAGATATAATAGGCTCATTAAGCATGACTAGTTTCCATGGTTTGTTCTTAGAGAGATGCGAGAAGATCCAAGAGAGTTGAGGTAATAAGAGGTTCTTGTGAATGATGTAGATGCCAAAGGAATGAAAAAAAATCCTTGATTTAAAAAGGGGCAGACTTAAGAGAAGTATTCTTCTCAAAACATATAATGAAACATGAAAGAGTTCGCTAAAGAACTTTGGAGTTGTTGAATGATAACTAAAGGTGTAAATTGGCCATAATGTATACTAGTGTAAACCATTTAATAATGGGAAGGTTTTCCTTGGAGGGAATGAGAGGCTTGGAGACTTCAAATGGAGAAAACTAGGCACATAGGCCAATTTGACTTATTGGAAAGAAGACCTAGTAATTGGCATTAAAATGGAGGAATTTTGTTGACATTGTATCTCGATGGAGACCTTTGTGCCATCAAGGTTCTTCTTCACAAATCAAGGTCCTATCGAGAATATTTCCTCAACTTTCAGTAAAACGTAAGGATTCTCTATGAGGTCAAGCATTTCATAGGAGGGAATTTGGGGTTTCACCTTTATTTTGGGTGAAACGAAATTATGGGGATGGAGTCCATCAATGGATTTATATGTGAATTTAGGGTTTTAATGCCTCAACCTTAGACTTTGTCACATGGCTAACATAAGGGCTATGATTCAGAGCTAGTCAAAAGGGGGATTACAAAAATACTAGAACCATAGGAGAAATCAAAGGAAATGCCTTTCAAACACTTTGTTATGGTATGTTCTGGTCAACAAGCTCAAATTGATGACAAAATCTTTATTTAGATAGATGGCATTTAAATATTAATTCATGAAGACTTCTGAAGAATGAAATCTTGATGATGTAAAAATTGTTGATGTCATAGAGCGAGGTGGAGGAGACATGTCACCCATATTTCACATCTTTGGCTTGCCAACTAGGAAAATGAATGACACAAAAAACAATTTAGTAGTGCCACGTGGCATGGGACACATCAACATATGCCACGTGTTGGATGCTGATTGGGAATTGGAGATATGAGGTGGCATGTTGAGTTGGCCACCAACTTATTGGCCTATCAGGAATTTGTAAAGATTTTTAGTTATAAGAAATACATGGATACCCTAGTATTTCATATCAGCATATTGAAGGATATTTCCATATCAACATGCTAGCGTATTGAAATAATACAACCACATTAGCATATTGGCACCTCAAATGTGTAGGTTTTAATCTTGTACAAAAATTACCTTCATGTGAATTCTAAAAACAAAAATAAGCAATGGCGAGAGCATAAAACATAAAAAAAATATACATAGATATTTTCCCCTGGATACCAAAACCGAGACTACCAGATTGATTTTTCATTATGTTCCTTTCAATGTTACAATACATATATATGCATGTCAAAGAATCCATAATCCCTAATCCATTAACCCTGGATTAGAACATAACCATAGTTCCCTTGACCGTATCTACAAAATACCATGCACTCAAAACCATCATGCCCAAAACCATGTGCAAAATCCATACACAAAACCATAGGTAGGTATTCCCACCTAATATAAGGTCCAAAAAAAAATTACTGGGTAGCACCCGACATTCGGGGTAGTCTTGGAAAGAATATAAAACAACCCAACATTCTCCCACTTGTTGTTTTCTTTCCAGAGGAGATATTATTCATTGATCCCATGCCCATTGTTTCTCTACACCAAGAGAAATTCTCAGTGCTCACATACTTTGTCAATGCATCTGCAGTATTCTTCAAAGTGTCCACCTTTACGAGAAACACCTTTTTGTCCATAACCATATCCTTCACAAAGTGATACTGAACATCGATGTGCTTTTTCTGTGAATGATAAGCAGGGTTCTTTGCCAAGAAAATTGCACTTTGGTTGTTACAGTCTATCCTTATAGTTCGTTGTACTAAGCCTATATTTCAACTCAATCTCTACAACCAAACTTCTTCCTTGCTTGCATGAGTGGCTGCCATGTATTCTGCCTCTGTAGTTGAAAGTGCCACTATAGACTGTCTCTTACTCATCCAACTGACTACACCTCCAAATAGGTTAAACACATACCCACTTGTAGGTCTTGTTTAATCTAGATCTACAATCTAGTATGCATCAACAAAGCCATGGATGTCCAAAACTCTGTCCAATCCTGGTCTTCCTTGGCAGTACAAACCATAATCACTAGTGCCACGCAAATACCTGAAAACTCGATTCACTGTTGTCCAATGCTCCTTCCATGGTTTTAACATAAACCTGCTTAATACTCCCACTGCATGTGTAATGTCTAGTCTAGTACAAACCATTGCATACATAAAGCTATTGAATTCACTTGCATATAGAACATGGGACATGTCCTCTTGCTCTTCTTGTGTCTTGGGACACTATTCAGAAAATAACCTTACACCTACAGGAATAGGAACCTTCACTGGTTTACTATCTTTCATATTAAACTTTTGCAGTATTTTCTTGACATACTTCCTCTGGTTTAACTAGAGCTTCCTGTTTGCCCGATCTTGTTTAATTTACATGCCCAAAATATAGTTTACAGCACCAAGATATTTCATGTCAAATTTGGAGGACAATTGGGTCTTCAAATCCTAGATAATTTCTTTGTCATTTCCAACTAGCAACATATCATCCACATACAAGACTAGATAATAACACAGTCACAATAAATTAAAATAACAAAATGATCTGCTTTTCTTTTGGTGAAGCAAGCCCCGTATAAAGTATCAAATTCTAATAACACCCCTTGGTGAACTATTTAACCTATAAAAACTGTTTACTTGCATGCCAATTCTTTCTTACCCTTCACTACAAATCTTCAGGTTGCTTCTGTATATTCTACTTCTAGATCCCCATGAAGAAATGTTGTCTTCACACTCATCTCCTCTACGTCAAAATCAAAAGCAACAAAAACATATAAAAGTAATCTAATAGAAGCTATCTTGCAAGAAAGGAAGAAAAAATATCACCAAAATCAATTCCTGACACCTAGGAATAACCTTTTGCTACCAACCGAGCTTTGTATTTCTCCACCTTTCCTTCTACATTCATCTTCTTCTTGAACACCCATTTGTTGCCAATGGGTTTCCTTCTAGCTAATAACTCCAACAGATCCCAAGCCTATTTTTGTGCAAAGATGTGATTTCATCAACCATGGCCTCTTTCCGGAGTTTGTCATCCTCTAAATCTACTGCTTCCGTCACAGTTCTGGGATCATCATTAGTAATAGATAAAGAAAAATTCGAACAGAAAGAAGATGAACTATACCTTTCTGGTTGCCTTCTTTCTCGAACTGATCTTCTCACATCCATCTCCTCTATCTCAAAATCAAAAGCAACAACAACATATAAAAGTAATATAATATAAGCTACCTTTGCAAGAGGAGAAAAATATCATCAAAATCAATTCCTGACACCTAGGAATAACCTTTTGCTACCAACCAACCTTTGTATTTCTCCACCTTTCCTTCTGCATTCATCTTCTTCTTGAACACCCATTTTATGCGAATGGGTTTCCTTCTAACTGATAACTCCACCAAATCCCAAGCCTAATTTTTGTGCAAAGATGTAATTTCATCAACCATGGCCTCTTTCCAGAGTTTGTCATCCTCTGAATCTACTTCTTCCATCACAATTATGGGATCATCATCAGTAATAGATAAAGAAAAATTTGAACAGAAAGAAGATGAACTATACCTTTATGGCTGCCTTCTTTCTCGAACTAATCTTCTAATTCCTCTTCTGCTGTAAAGTCTAATTCTTCCTCCTTTAGCTCAAACTCTATCTTCTCAGGTTCCTTTGGTAGGAATTCATGTTTAATAACATCTTTAACCTCTCTAAACACCACATCTCGACTGTACACAACCTTTCTTGTTTCTAGGTTTCAAAGCTTATAACCTTTTAAACCATCCTTATACCCAATAAAGATGCACTTTCCAGATTTACTATCCAACTTTGTTGAACATGTACATATGCATCACATCCAAATACACTTAGATGTGAAAGAGAAGGTTTATTACTAGTCCATATTTCTTATGGAGTCTTATCCTGCAACACTAATGAAGGTGATATGTTGACCAGGTAACATGCAGTCTAACACTGCCTCTACCCAAAATTCTTGTTCTAACCTAGCACCACTGAGCATGCTTCTTGCCCTTTCCATCAGCGTCTTGTTCATTCTTTCTGCAACTACATTTTTCTTAAGCGTGTATGAAGTAGTCTTATGTCGTGCTATACCACACTTCTTATAGAACTCTTCAAATTCCTTCTTGCAAAACTCACCACCATTATCTATCCTCAAAACCTTTACCTTCTTCTCTATCTAGTTTTCCACCATAGCCTTAAATTCTTTAAACCTATCAAAGACTTCAGATTTCTTCCTGAGGAAATATATCCATGTATTCCTTGAGAAGTCATCCATAAATGGTACATAGTAAACAGACTTCACTAATGATCAAACCGACAGAGGTCTAAACACATCACTGTCCACAATCTCTAATATTTGTTTCACCCTCTTACCACTAGAGGGGAAGATCATCCGATTCTGCTTCTCATATACACAATTTTCACAGAAATCAAAATCCAGAGAGCTATTAGACATACCTTCTACCATACCATTACGATGAAGTATTCAAATCCCCTTCTCTCCAATATGTCCAAGCCTTTGATGCCATAGCATGGTCTTTTCTCTAGAGACCACTAGATTTTTTGCTCCACTTTCAGGAACCACATAATTATTGCACCCATCAATAAAAATGCTACCTTGAATCCTGTATAGAGTTCCAATCCAAAATACCCGCATCAATACCAGTGCCCCCTGAACCACTTTGCAGGTATCTTTCTCGAACACTATTTTTACACCTGCATCATCCAACTTGTTTACAGAAATCAGTTTTTTGGCCAATGCAGGAATATGCAAAATGCCAAGAAGTTTTCTAATCCTTCCACCTTGCAATTTCAACTTGACCTTTCTGTGACCAACAATTATAGCCTTCATGTCATCCCCTAAGAATACATCACCATAATGATATTTCTCATACTCGTAGAACCACTCTCTATCAGGAGTGAAGTGAAAGGATGCACCTGAGTCTGTTGGCATTATGATACAAGTGTTTTCCTTGATGGCAACTCACTCACAGGTCAATTCAGTTTTGGTAAAAGGAAACTCATAGTACAATAGGTATATTCAGAGGTAATAAGGCAGTGGTAGAAAAGAACAGGAAGATGGAACTAAGGTCTACTGATTAGAATAAAGAAGGTGAAGGAAAAGGCTAATGAAAAGAAATTTAAGAAGTATACACAGGTCCACTTAATCAAAACAACGTATTCACATTTGTCCACAGAATAAAAAGAGCGTATACGTATACATGCACTCCCACAGGAGGAAAAGAGTGTACATGTTGGAAAACCAAGGTTTTGGTCAAAGGTATTTTGTGTCTAAGGTATTGTTCCAAGGTTTTGGTCTGAGGTTTTTGGTCCAAGGTATTAGTCTGAGGTATTTAGTCTAAGGTATTGGTCCGAGGTATTTGGTCTGAGGTATTGGTTTGAGGTATTGGTCCGAGGTATTTGGTCCAAGGTATTGGTCCTAAGTGGTTTTGGTCCAATGTTAAGGGTAGCGAGCTCTGCAACTAGGGTTTATGCAAACCAATGCAACGGCGCAGAGCGCATCTCCTCTTCCACCTCAAAGCTGACGCCTACCTGGGCACAACAGTTCACCATTGGAATAACCGGTGTGGAAATGGGTAACCCCCAAGGGGGGGCCTCAAAGCCCTCCCCTATTTCTAATCGAGAGCCTTCAGTGCAAACTTGCTCTTTACCTTCAGGGCTGGAGCATGTAGAGACAGAGACTAGAGAGCTCCCTCTACAAGATAAGACAAACGCACTCCCCAGTCAGTCAGAAAGACGTAGCGAGATACCAAAAAGGAAAAAAGAGCAAGAAGAAGCACCTAAGGTCACCTCAAGAACATGCAAACCCATAGCAGCTGAAAGGCCCAAGATAGAACTACCGAGTCATAGAATCAATGGGCGAATCCAGTATATGAAGTACCATGCACTCATTGGTAAATTTATAGGATCCTGGTCGATAGAAAAAACATTGCATAGATGGATCACAGCCAAATGGAAACCTAAGGGTGATGTCACCCTGCAGCTGGGACCAAAAGGGTTCTTCACGGTGATTTTCTTCTGCATTGAAGACAAGAATAGAATAATAGATGAAGGGCCCTATTTTTTCAACTCTGCAGGATTGTATTTAAGGGAATGGGTAGCAAGATTCAATCCAGACAAGGAGGACCTTAGCTAGGCACTAGTGTGGATCAGAATGTACTTGTTGCCAGAGGAATATTGGGATGAGGATTCACTCAAAGAGATTGGGAATGGGTTGGGGGAATACATAAAATCAGCAGAAGAAACGAAGTTGCGAAAATATACATCCTATGCCCACATTTGCTTCTTCATGCACTTGGACAAGGCCCTGCCGGACTCGGTAAGTCTCTTCCATGATGATTATGAATGGATTCAACCCTTGGATTATGAACATGTACCCTTTCGATGTCGCAAATGCCATGGTCATGGGCATCTTTTCCGGGACTGCCCATTGAATACCAAGCTCCAATCCCCTGATCCCTTTGACAAGGAGACCCAAGATGGCTTCACCAAAGTAGAAAATCACAAAATATCGCACAAAAAATCCTCAAATGGGAAAAAACCCCAGCAGGGTGCCACATCCTTTCCTTCTACCAGTAACAAATTTGAGATTCTTGCCAATACCTCTGAAGATCAGCCCCTCAAATCACAGCCTAGCCGCATGCCCATATCCGATCCTACAATACCTCCTCCCTCTGGATCCTCTCCCACTCCTCACCCTCTTGAAGTTGACCATGGATCCCCTAGGGAGACCAGGAAGAACTCAGACTGGAAAGCAAAGGATATGGATGTGGATGACACTCCCAACCAATCCTTAAGTGTAGCTATCGCTTCAGAAGACATGAACGAGCCACAACTAATGGATGAAGAACTGGAAAGCTTCGACTTGGGAGGACTTGATATTCTAGGGCTCGAACTAGCTTGCAAAAAGAAGGATTATGACAAGATTCCAGAGCATCAGCTTAGCACATTGGAAGTCATCATTCCCAAGGCATACCAGCAACAACAGCTAGGCATTCAATCGGGTAGTCATTGGGACGGCGGTCTCCTCCCAAAAGATTCCAAAAAAATAGGGAGAAGAACTAATCTCCAACGAACAATCGCAATAGGGAAAATCCTGGTTAACTCAGGCAGGTATGCGAAGTTGACAAAGTGCTACAAGCCCACAGCTAGTAGTGAACCATGGAGCTCACTTCATGGAATTAAGGGTGCTCAACAGCCCAGGGAAACTAGGAATGATCAAGAACATGATAAAGTAGGAGCAGCCTGTAGAAATTTTGAATAATTTAACACATATTCAACAGAGATTATCCTGATCATGTACTATTGCGGAAAACATACACAATACATAAGCTCCTCTACGTTGATCATCAATATAGCAGCATCAATAACAATAAAACATCAAGAGCATCCACACATTAACACAGTATGTATCCCGGGGAAAGCATCTCGCTAAAAACCCCAACTATCTGTATATTAATGATTGAGTCATGTAACATTACAAAGTACAATGCTTATCACAAGCAATCCAGTACCAGCTCCTCTTGTTACACACAATACAGCTCAGATCTGAATCAATCCTTGGCTCAAATCTCTTCCGCTGCTTGCCTGCCTCCGCTGCTTAATACCTGCATGAGAAATGATGATAATACCAAGGCAGCCACGTCTTTCCTTGGCTAAATCACGTATTTCCAAGCTACAATACGTACAAACTCATTGACATACTCAATCCCCTGATTTGTGCAAGATCTGGTGCACAACTATAGTCACAACTGATAGCAATCTGATTCTCTAACACCTGTCCCTGCTAAACTGAACATGCACTGACATGCAACTGAGTTAACTGATGTATTCATTAGTTGTATTATGAGTTAATAACTTGTGAATTAATTAATAACTAATTCACCCAACGCATCTCTAGTCTATTTTCCAGTTAGACTAAATACAACCAGTTTAACAAAGCTAAACTGAACACAACTCCATCAACTGCACCTCCAGTCCACTAAACTCAACTCACTTGAGTTCTAACTGAACTCATGCATGCAAATATTCAACTAACCCATAAGAACCACATATTTCCTTCATGCAATTGCATGTGCCACATCCGTAGCTCGAACTGAAGTGCTCCAAGAGAATAAGACAAAGTTTATAGTCCAAATATTATTGTGAGATAATAATATTTGACTTTTCTATTTTTGACAGCCAGTCTAAAAATAGACTTGATCACTCACACTGTGATCACTCACACTTTCATCAAAAATTGAAGTCCATCTATTTTTCCCAACTTGATCAATCATCCATAAACAGCAACCTGCAATCCATAGACATGATCCATATGTCTAAAAATAGACATAGTCTAAAAATAGACTTGCGCCAAAAATAGCCTGCTGGCCCACTTAGTGAAGGCGACTCTTTTCACTAAGCTCCATCATCTTGTTGCAATCTCAACACTCCCTCTCGACAAGATATGGATTATCAGCAACCCCTATCCTGCCTCGGTGGTACTCGAATTTGCTCCTGGTGAGAGCCTTCGTCAGAATATCAACATCCCGATCCTCTGTTGGAATGTACTAAAGTAACATGATCCTCCACTGCACACAATCTCTGATATGATGGTACCTGATGTCAATATGTTTAGATATATCATGAAATACAGGATTAGCCGAGAGTTTAATGCAACT